>CM076980.1:3548101-3832977 GCA_039105355.1 Benthosema pterotum
CATATTAATTTCTCTGCCGAGCTCGTTTGTCTATCCGTTTGATGACCTTTTCTAAGGCCAATGAGACTCAAACACCTGCCAGGTTATTTTCATACTGTGGTCATGAATGGTAACACGCTGTCTCAGCGGCAAGTAGTGTATCAATTTGAGAGAAAGCAACTTTTGAATTTCATGCAATGATAGATACTTGAGATCTCTGGATATCCCAGCTTTAATGTAGAGATGCTTGCTGTCATAGCATGCCACAAGTAATAAAAAAAGAAACAGGGCACATCTTGGTCACATTTCTAACTGGGGGTGTAATTATCGATTTAATTTCTTATCGATCGATTAAATTGGATATTAATTTGTTCGATCGATTAATTAATATCGTTGATCAGCGGTTTTTTTCTCTCTCTCATATATATAGTATAAAAAATTTAACATTTTTGTATAGTGTGGTATTAATACATGACCTTATGCTTTGGCCCTGCCTTGTGGGTCACAACACACAAGCATTGATACATGACCGTATCACCAAGACTGAAGCATAAATGCCATAAATTAAGCACATAACATGAAACATATTATATTTTCTCTCTGACACTAGGTAGGATAGCAATTTTACAAATATTTCAGGTAGTCCATTCATTGTAGCCTAATTATATTTGAACTGGGGACCCCCACCCAGACTATGTGTAACAGAGTTAGAAATATCCTTGAATTATTTCTACAAAATCAATACGCTTGCCTTTCACTGTAGGCTATAGCCCATTGTATAGAGTGCTAGAGCCTCCTGGTGGTTGAACAGCGCAGCTGCAGGTGTATTGTTCCTTTTCGCGCACCGTAGCTTGCCTCAGCAGAGGAAAAATGGATTCCATGCTGCAGGTTGGTGCATCAGAGCTCCGTTGCAAAAACAAAAACAAATGTTTTGTGTATTTTATACTAATTACTCTCACTTTGTTACACAGATGTGTGTACTGTATGCTGCTGCTGTGCTGTAAATGACAGTGGGTCATTTGAATGTGTTTAACCAGGTAGGCTTTGTTCAATGCCAAACGTTGTTATATTGCAACACCAGTGTTGTGTATATTGGTGTTTTGTAAAGGATGAGGGTTTTATATGCTAACAGTGTTTCATGCCCCACCTCTTATATTTTGGAACGCTATGTATTTGTGTTTATTATAAAAACAGCTTTCACTAGGTTAGGAGCTCTATATGGAAAAATGAAGAAACAAATTAATCAATTATCACTATACGATCACATGATGTAATGTAATGTAATGTAAATGGCCTCAGCAGAGGAAAAATGGATTCCATGCTGCAGATGTGTGTACTGTATGCTGCTGCTGTGCTGTAAATGACAGTGGGTCATTTGAATGTGTTTAACCAGGAGCTCCAAAGTAAAGACCTGAGTGACAGCAAGTTCTCTGTGTGGCCGTGTCATCAGTCCTACACCATAGACATCTCCACAGAATGACACAACCCGTTACACTGGTGCCGTGACGCTGTGACTTCAGATCCGCTTGATGCTGATCGCCGGACGGGGGTTGCAACGTGGAAGAGCTTCATGGTGGACGATCTGGTCTATAGTGGTGTTGTGGTCAGGTACTAATAAGTACTTTGGGAGCTTCACTGACCAAATAGGGTCCTGGTTGAACGTTTCATTTTTGCAATTTTAGGCCATTTTGAGTTTTATATTCTGACATTGTCATTGTTTTGTTTTACACATTTGTCAAAAAACAAAAAAAAAAGGAATATACTGTATATTTTGTTTTTTTTTTGGTTGGAGTAAAATGGATAACAGATCTGGTAAAGACGATGGATTTGATGATCTTAGCTCCTCTTTTGGAAGGGGCCGGGGTGTACTGGGGGGTCAGTATTGGGATCTGCCGTCACATCTCTCTATTGGGAGGGGTAGAGGTGTACTAGGGGTTCAGTCTCAGTTCCGTGGGGCTGTTGGGGGGGACGTGGGTGCTTCGCCTGTGTTGACTGTGAGAGATAGGGATTTGGGGTCAGGTCAGGATCAAGCCGGATCGCCTATGGGACAGATACCGCAGGGTGGGCCGCGTCACTCAACGCCCAGTGGTGAACCTGAAACACTACACCAGCTCAGTGACATGATTTTCCAGTTGGGCTCACAAATAGGTGAGTCTATTGCAGCCAGACTTATGTCTAGTGGTGCCATCAGTAATGTTGACCAAAATGGTACACCTCCACCCACTCAAACCACTCGGCCTAGCAGTGATGTGGTTGCACCCAGTGACAATGCAAAAAATAATGTCATTGTAAAATCTGAAAGGGAGCCTGTTGTTTTCAGGGGTGATAATACTGACAAGTTTACAGTGATTGAGTGGGTTGATTTGATGAAATCTTACATCAGGAGGCAGAACTATGATGTTTCAGTGCAGGCAGAAGAGATCATGGGGAGGTTAATGGGGAAAGCCAGGGATGTGGTCAGGGTAGGCTTGAGGAGCGACCCCTCACTTAACATTACTGACACACCAGGTATCATATATGACATGCTGATACACTATTTTAGTAGCACGTCCTCATGCCTGCCCCTGCAAGACTTCTACTCGACTCTGCCAGTCCAGAGGGAGACCCCCATCGACTATTGGATACGCCTGAACAAAGCTGCGGACTTGGCTGAGGAGGGCTTGAAGCGCCAGGGCAGACACATGGACAATATGGGGGGTGAGATTGCTAAAATGTTTGTGAAGCACTGCCCAGACCCGGAGCTTGCGTCTGTGTTCAAATATAAGCAAATTCATGAGTGGACGTCAAAAGAGATACAAGCAAGGATAGATGAACATCAGAGAGAGTGGGTGTCCTCTGTTAAAGTCCACGTTCCCAAGACCCATGCAGCAGCACTGTATTGCAATGAAGCGCGTGCTGAGCCCCATACGGTGTGTGACTCACTCTCTCCCCCCGCCCTCTCTCATGACGTTGTGCAGTCTGTCTCCCCTGTCTTTCCCCAGAGCATGCAGGAGTCATTCTCGCCTGTCCTTCAGTGCCAACAGCCATGTCTCCCTACCTTGTCTCAGAATCAGCAACAGGCCGTCTCTCCTCTGCAACAGTTCCAAATGCCCTCACTTCCTTCCATGCCTCAGGGCCTTGTTTCTCCAGGTCCACAGCGTGGCAATGACCCCATGCTCGGCGAGATGATGTCAATGCTCAAGGAGCTTCTTACTACAGTGAAGGCTGGTGATGGAAGGCGTGGTGGCAGGCAATTCCAAAACCGTACACGTCCTGTCCGTGAGACAAACTGTCAGGTTTGTAATGATGTTAGTCACACTACTGAGTCCCACTGCCGTTCTGCACGTCTCTGTTTCACATGCTTCAAGCCTGGTCACACAAAGCGCTCGTGTGGCAGTGGTGTGTCTCGTGACAATGTGGAGGAAAACTGAAAGACCTGTGCTTTGAGGGAGGTCGCACAGGTCGTCAAAACAACTCCCACGTATATGATGCTGCGAAATTGTACAATGATGTGAAGGATTTGGATGAGACTGTCATTGTTCAAAACACACAGAGAATCCGAGGCAGTGACAGTCTATTTTACACCCCTGTCGTTGTTGGAAGCAGAGTGGCTCTTCGTGCTATGTTGGACAGTGGCTCGATGGCCTGCTCGTTGAGTGAAGAAGCACAGCGGAGGCTTGCTGCAGCTGGTGTTGTTGATCTGAACAGCCAGGTGAAGACGGATGTCGTTTTTGTTGGATGTGGTGGGGCTCGTGTGAAGCCTAAATCAGTGGTGGATGTCGACATGGAAGTCTATGGCTGTAAATTATCTGTCCCAGCGTTCATTGTGGAAAATCAACAAGATGATTTGATTGTTGGCTCTAATGTCATTAGGCATCTGCTCCGTAAGTTCAAGAGCGACCCAAGCTACTGGGAAGCAATGTCAATGTCTGACTCAGGCTGCCAGGAAATTGGACAGTTCCTCTCTCTACTTGCTGGTCTGGAGCGTTGGTCTGGTGATGAGGTCCCAGATAAAGTAGGCACTGTCAGATGCAACAGCGCTGTTACCCTGCCGGCTGGCAGTGAGTATCTTGTGTGGGGGAAGCTTCCTAAGAATGTGAAGATATCTCCAGGCAGCGCTGTAATGACTGAGCCAACATCTTCTCACTCTGCACCCAGAGGTATTATGGTTGCCAGGTTGGTGGTGCCTCTCTGGGGTGATCGCTGGGTCCCACTGAAAATCCTTAACATGTCGGGTGGACCTGTTACCCTGCGGAGGAACTCCAAGCTTGCTGATGTCTACACCTGCCTTGCACTGGAGGACATGGAAGTCCCAGAGCTTAGGAACTCTCACCAGGCATTGTCGGTTGATCCTGAGGGGGCATCAGAATCGAACAGGAGAGATGCCCATACCGTGCAAGAGAGGTTGGAGCGTGCCGGCCTCGGAGACCTTGACCTTCGGACATGTGATGTGTCAGCAGGTTGGCAGAGAAAGTTGGCTGACCTTGTTATTGAATATGAAGACATCTTCTCTCGTCACCACCTGGACTGTGGTGAAGCCTCTGGATTCGTGCACAGGATTCGACTCACTGATGAGAGGCCGTTCCGTTTGCCCTACCGCCGCGTGCCTCCTGCTGAGTATCATAAGCTCCGCCAAGTTCTGAGTGGGATGGAGGAGAAGGAAATAATCAGAAAGTCTACTAGTGAGTTTGCCTCACCTCTTGTTCTTGTATGGAAGAAGAATGGTGACTTGCGGGTGTGCACAGACTTCCGGTGGCTCAACAGGCGTACGCTGAAGGATGCTCATCCCCTGCCGCACCAAGCGGACTGTTTAGCTGCTCTGGGTGGAAATGCACTGTTCAGTTCGATGGATCTAACATCTGGATTCTACAACATGCCGCTGCATGAAGAGGACCGCAAGTATTCTGCATTTACAACACCCATGGGGTTATATGAGTACAATCGTCTCCCTCAGGGGCTGTGCAACAGCCCGGCCAGCTTTATGAGGATGATGACCAGCATATTTGGTGACCAGAACTTTCTTAGTTTGCTGTGTTATCTTGATGATTTGCTAGTGTTTGCGCCGACTGAACAGTTGGCCTTGGAACGGCTAGAACTGGTTTTCAGTCGCCTTCGCCTACACAACCTGAAGTTGGCCCCAAAGAAGTGTTGGCTGCTCAGGAAGTCTGTGAAGTTTCTGGGACACGTAATTGATGAGTCCGGTGTGTCGACAGACCCTGACAAAGTCGAAGCTGTCAACAGAATGACCGCTGCAGACCTGATGGAGCCTGATGGAGTCACCCCATCTCAGACTCGTGTCCGGTCATTCCTGGGTGTGGTGAATTTTTACCAGCATTTTGTTCCCAACTATTCCACAATAGCAAGGCCCCTTTTTGACCTCCTAGCTGGCCAGAAGCAGAAACGCAAAGGGAGGCCATGTGCTAAACACGCAGCTCGGCCCCGGAGGTTAACATCTGCTGATTGGACGCCTGATCACCAGCGGGCATTTGAAGACCTCAAGGGAGCTTTGGTCTCTTCTGTGGTATTGGCCCACCCAGACTTTACACGTCCGTTTGTGTTGTGCACCGATGCCTCCTTGGATGGCTTAGGAGCTGTTCTTTCCCAGGTTCAGGAGGGTGACCGTGTAGCTCGTCCGGTGGCTTTTGCCAGTAAGTCCCTTTCACGTTCGCAGAAGCTATACCCTGCTCATCGCCTTGAATTCCTTGCATTGAAGTGGTCGGTGTGTGACAAGTTTAGTCATTGGCTTAAGGGCCATGTCTTTACTGTTTGGACGGATAATAATCCCCTCACGCACATTATGACTAAGCCACGACTGGACGCCTGCGAGCAGCGGTGGGTGGCTAAATTGGCATCCTACGTGTTTGATGTCAAGTATATCCCTGGCTCTAAGAACGTTGTTGCGGATGCACTGAGCCGCCATCCGTTTGTGAAGTCACCTGTTGGGAAGAAGTTGCTTCAGTGCCCTTACAGTGAGCTTCTAGTGGAGGCAGTCCCGGTGTCTTCTGACTCTGTACAGGAAGTCTTCAGACAGTCGAACACTGGCCCAGTTGACTACGGCAGTGGACATGGAGACGTTTCATATGTATCCGAATGTGCCAAGAACAGGTCTTTTTCTGAAGAGGAGGTTTCTGCCATTCTTGAGACACACACCTTGTGGGAAACCGCTGCTCAGACCCGGGCTGTTGATGTTCTCCAGCAGCTTCCGCAGTTGATTCCACCTGCCGATGATCCCCTTCCCATGTTTTCTGAGAGGGAGTTGCGTGAGGGTCAACTGAGTGATCCAATCCTGTCAAGAGTGTTGTACTTTGTGGAACGGTGCCAACGTCCGACCAGGAGAGAGAAGCTCAAGGAGTCTGCCATGGTCATAAGATACCTGAAGCACTGGGAGAAGTTGACGACTTGCAGCGGTATCCTCTATAGGGTGTCCAGGGACCAGATCTCTAGAAAGAAGAGATACCAGTTTGTAGTCCCTGATTCCTTCAAGTCTAAGGTTCTCGAAGGTATTCACGACTGTGCTGGTCACCAGGGGCAGTTTAGGAGCTTAAGTCTGGCCCGTCAGAGGTTCTTCTGGCCTCACATAGACCGTGATGTTAAAGACTATGTCCGGCACTGTTCCAGGTGTGTCATCAGCAAGACTGCTGACCCAGAGGGTAGGGCACCTCTGGAGAGCATCAAGACGTCTACGCCATTGGAGATTGTGTGCATCGACTTCTGGTCGGCGGAAGATTCTAACAACAAGTCTGTTGATGTGCTTGTGGTGACAGACCATTTCACCAGGCTGGCACAAGCCTTCCCTTGTCGGGATCAGTCCGCCAAACAAGTTGCAAAGCAGCTTTGGGACAAGTATTTCTGCATTTATGGATTTCCTGAAAGGATCCATTCTGATCAGGGTGCCTCGTTTGAGAGTCAGCTGATAAGTGAATTGTTGAAGGTTGCTGGTGTGAAGAAGTCCCATACGACACCTTACCACCCGATGGGCAATGGCAGTGTCGAGCGCTTCAACAGAACACTGGGTAACATGATTCGTGCCCTTTCGCCTGACGCTAAGATGAATTGGCCCCAACGTCTCCAGACTTTGACCTTCATGTATAACTGTACTGTGCATGAGACCACTGGCTACGCCCCTTTTTACCTGATGTATGGCAGAGTTCCGCGACTACCAGTCGATGTCCTTTTCAAGAACATACTCAAAGACCCCGAGGTCAGCGGTTATGACAGCTATGTGGTGTCTCTCACAAAGGACCTTCAAGAGGCCATGGCCATCGCTCAGGGACATGTTGACAGGGAGCAGAGTAGACAGGCTGACCTCTACAACCGGCGCGTGAAAGGGAAGTCCATCACTGTAGGTGACCGTGTCCTGGTCTCCAACAAGCGCGAGAGGGGCAAACGTAAGACAGCGGACCGGTGGGAGTCCACCATCTACACTGTCGTGAGTGTGAATACTGCCACTCACACATATCGGATCAGGAACCCTATGACTGGGCAGGAGAGAGTTGTGCACCGCAACCTGCTTATGCTGGTTAACTTCCTGCCTTTGGATGTGGACAGTTCCTCAGAACGCACCTTTGTGTCCTCCTATGGGTGTGATTTGGATGATTCCACTGAGGTGGATGGTCTGCTGCCTGTGGTGGGAGTGGAAGATGCTGGAAGCAGAACCGAGGATTGGGTCGGCAGTCTGATTGTGAATGACCCTGGAGATGGGACCCTGAGTGTCGATGGGGGGTCTGAGCGATCAGATGGTTCGCAACATCTGTCGCAGGCAGGCATGAGCTCCAAACCCGACTATACACAGGAATCTTCTATTGACACTCAGAGTACGCGCACTCATTCTATGCATTCTGTTCACTCACATGATCCACATGATGTAGGTTCGGACACTGCGCACAGAGTCAGCACACGCGTTGGTCGCATAGTGAAACCTGTTAACCGTCTGCTGTATACAATGTCCCGCCAAGGTGTTGTTGAGCCATGTATTCCTGTGAAATAATGGCTTTCAATTCTCGATTGATTTTTTTTTGTTTTCTTTCTTTTTGACAATTGCTATGTTATCATTGCACCGCAAACGTTAGTTTCAGTCCAGGTGTATGGGATATGGTTTCTGCGGGGTGTAGGCTGCATCCTGCTTTCAGAAGCTGGTATAGAGTTGGATACCACTCTTTTCCACTTCACCCTTTTGGGGGTACTTTTTGAGTTGCCGTGTAAAACCATGTTTTTTTTTTTTTATTACGTTTATATGTGTAATGATTTTGGGCGAAATTCAGTGGGGGAGGGTGTAACAGAGTTAGAAATATCCTTGAATTATTTCTACAAAATCAATACGCTTGCCTTTCACTGTATAGCCCATTGTATAGAGTGCTAGAGCCTCCTGGTGGTTGAACAGCGCAGCTGCAGGTCTATTGTTCCTTTTCGCGCACCGTAGCTTGCCTCAGCAGAGGAAAAATGGATTCCATGCTGCAGGTTGGTGCATCAGAGCTCCGTTGCAAAAAGAACAAATGTTTTGTGTATTTTATACTAATTATTCTCACTTTGTTACACAGATGTGTGTACTGTATGCTGCTGCTGTGCTGTAAATGACAGTGGGTCATTTGAATGTGTTTAACCAGGTAGGCTTTGTTCAATGCCAAACGTTGTTATATTGCAACACCAGTGTTGTGTATATTGGTGTTTTGTAAAGGATGAGGGTTTTATATGCTAACAGTGTTTCATGCCCCACCTCTTATATTTTGGAACGCTATGTATTTGTGTTTATTATAAAAACAGCTTTCACTAGGTTAGGAGCTCTATATGGAAAAATGAAGAAACAAATTAATCAATTATCACTATACGATCACATGATGTAATGTAATGTAAATGGCCTCAGCAGAGGAAAAATGGATTCCATGCTGCAGATGTGTGTACTGTATGCTGCTGCTGTGCTGTAAATGACAGTGGGTCATTTGAATGTGTTTAACCAGGAGCTCCAAAGTAAAGACCTGAGTGACAGCAAGTTCTCTGTGTGGCCGTGTCATCAGTCCTACACCATAGACATCTCCACAGAAAGACACAACCCGTTACATATAGCAACAGAATGGTTCCACAGATAAATACTGTGGAAATGGCACATCTACAAGCTCATTGTGAAATTGTAGACCAGCTATTTTCACAATTCTTGTCTCTTATATAAAACAATCCTGCTAATATTTGCTGATTAGTTTTCATGCAGCATTAGAACCACTGATATGAATACTACTATGCCTACTGCAGCTTTACACGGGGACATAAGAAAACAAAACATCATTGGAGGGGCACTAAGATGAAGCAATAAATCAATGATGATAGTGAAAATTGATGTCTGTGGACATTGGACTGAAGAGGATTCCAGGCGGCTAGCAGGGGAGTTCTATATGGGGCCAGGCCCGGCCATACTAGCTCTGGTTCATAGCTCTAACAGTGGAGCTATGGTCCAGAGCTAGGGCGAGACAGACTGCTGGAGATTAGCATTAGCTTTCAACTCTAATGTTAACACTTTTGGCTAACCAGCTAGCGAGGCTAACGTTAGTCACTCATTCCCATATGGAACTGCTGTGTTTTCGTTGCAGCCAGTGCTGCTACCATAGATACACACACTTTGTGTACGGACGGTCACACATGCACCTCCGTGCGTTCACCCACCAACGGGTGAAAGCAATGCGCTCTCATCTCGTTCTACATGGCATTAATTTGCGTTTGTGTTTCAACACCGCTACTGCGTCTTGTGTGCGCGCGCCTCGCTCCACTCCGCGATGGCACAGCGGTGTGTCCAACGCGCCTCGCTCCACTCCGCGATGGCACAGCGGTGTGTCCAACGCGCCTCGCTCCACTCCGCGATGGCACAGCGATGTGTCCAATGCGCAGAGACAGAGACAGAGACAGAGAGAGAGAGAGAGAGAGAGAGAGAGAGGAGAGAGAGAGAGAGAGAGAGAGACAGACAGAGAGAGAGACAGATAGACAGACAGAGACAGAGAGAGAGAGAGAGAGAGAGAGAGAGAGGAGAGAGAGAGAGAGAGGAGAGAGGAGAGAGAGAGAGCAAACAGCAAACGAAGCAAAAGAAAGTCATTTCGCATGTCTCACAGTGGGACCGCGTCCCTATGGCTTATAGACGCAATTTCTCTAAAGTCCAAATAAACGTGCTCCTCCGTGCCCGGACCACCTTAGATCATCATAAAGTCACAAAAGCAGAGTATTTTCTTCCTCTCTCCTCTCCTCTCCTCTCCTCTGTGTGTGTATGGGGGGCAGCTGCACTACGTCGTACGGCGGTGCGTAACCGAGAAATCAATTAATTGATGATTGACCTCCGTCCCATGCTTTCACAAACCGCTGCTGAGACACTATCCACGCTTTCATTACCTCCAGACTCGACTATTGCAATAGCCTCCTGTACGGTGTCACCTCCAAGACTCTCAAAAAACTACAATATGTTCAAAACTCTGCCGCCCGTCTACTCACCAGAACCAGATCACCAGAACACATCACACCCGTCCTCCATCAATTGCACTGGCTCCGGTCAAATTCAAACTACTTACTATAACATACAAAGCCCTTAATAACCAGGCTCCCAGGTCTCTGCCTCTCGGAACACCCCCACTCGTTCCCTCCGGTACTGCCAACCAACTCCAAACCCACGACACAAACAAGCGAACCTGGGGAGACAGAGCTCACTGTGGAACGCACTGCCACCTGACATCAGAGCTGCCCCCAGCTGCAACTGTCTGTTAAAGCACAATCAAAACTCATCTCTTCAGACTTGCTTCTCCACCAACCCTGTCTCTAGTTTTAACCTTTTTAACCTTTCTTTTCTTTTCTTTTTTCTCTTCTTAATCCTAATGTGTGTGGTTTTACGCGTCAGTCCAAGCAAAGCACCAGCCAGGCAGTCGAGAAGGTAACGGCTCCCTCCGCGAGCCGCAGCCGTTACTACTTGAGGCAGCCTGGGTATCTTTGGGTATAGAATCGGCAATAATGCGTAAATCTCTCTCTCACACACCCACACACACACACACACACACACACACACACAGCCGGTCGTCCACGGTCCACCGCTCCACGCACACGCACATATACTATAGGTTTGTTTTACTCACCCCTGGGGTTCTTCTTGTCTTTTACAAAACGTGTGAATCCACCAGTGAACGGAGAGTGAGTGACTGAGAGCGAATGAACAACTGCCGTCTCTCTCTCTCTCTCTCTCTCTCTCTCTCTCTCTCTCTCTCTCTCTCTCTCTCTCTCTCTCTCTCTCTCTCTCGGGCATCACAAGCGAGCCAGAGCCTTGGAAATACAGAGTTACGCCAACTCCGTTCACTCCATGGCGCCAGTCCAATGGCGGCTCCTCTACATAGACTTGTATGGGATAGTGACAACAAAATAGTGACAGCCGGAAGTTGCTGAATGCATTGGAGCCTATGGGCTCGCGCGAGTACTAGAACCACGCGACCAGGCTGTTTTCTGTCCCCTCAATGTCGCAACTCTGTCTATTTCTAAGGCTCTGAAGCGAGCGAAGTTGAAACGACCGCTGATTGGTCGTTACTGCGTCTGCGATTAAGGTTGAAGGTTCTTTATTTGTCACTCCAGTGTATGTCAGGACATATACAGGGATGAAATAACGTTTCCATTGTTCCACAGTGCAGACAATAGACAATAGAAAAATTACAACTACAGACAATACAAGAAACAGTAAGTGACGTAGTGCAACAGACTAGAGTATTAAGGTGCAACTGTAACAGTATAAAGTGAGGTGAAGGTGCTAAGATACAACCAGGTATAATTATAATTATAAAGTGGCAAGTAGTGAAAGTTAAACAGACAGCTAAGCAGGAACTAGACAGGACATCCCAACTATACGGCTAGGACTAAACATACTACAACTAAGCAGCTAATACTACAACTAAGCAGCTAAAGGACACACAATTTACTACAACTATATGGAATACACAACTAAAACTAAAACTATACATCTAACATACTAAAACATACTACTAAAACACTAAACATACTAAAACTAAGCACTAGCCTACTATACTAACGGCTAAGTTATGACAACTATGACAGAGTAGGGGTATTACTGTAGGGGTATTGCTGTACATGTGTAGGGGGGACACACACATAGAGCACAACACACACGCGCGCGCACACACATACACACACACACACACACACACGCATTCACGCACACACACGGAAAATAAAGGGGGAGGGGGAAGCATGTTTCCAAGCTACTAAAACTAAAACATGTAGATAAAAACACCTTCAATACTGTATTTCTTACATAAATGGAGAATCCGGTCGCAGGATGATGATGTCACATGAGCATGTTCATCCATATATTCTATAGAGCTAGATCAGACGTGACATCATCATCCTGCGCCAGGAGCAGTTCCTGTTCAGTGAAATATTCTCTATTTATGAAAGAAATAAGATGCCATTGGTGTTTTTATTTGTTATTTTAGTTATATAGGGAAAGTATAATGTTTTAAGCAATGTTTATCTTATTAAACAGGGATTCTTTTAACGTTTAAAGGCCAGTGTCCTCGTTTCATGTAGGCATGGCTCCAGACTAACTTTTCCACATGTAGCTCCCTAGCCTTTCAGTGGGCGGTACAGCCACAAATTAGGGATCACCATATTTTTCTTTGTGTGTGATATTGATGCATGACCTATCACTGAGGCTAGCAAAGGTTTTCTTTGTTAATAATAATAATAATAATAATAATGCTTAGACTTATATAGCGCCTTTCAAGATACCCAAAGCGCTTTACAGACTATCCCATTCACACCCTATCACCCATACATACCGGTGATGGTAACTACGTTGTAGCCACAGCTGCCCTGGGGCAGACTGACAGAAGCGTGGCAACCAATCTGTGCGCAACGGCCCCTCCGACCAACACCAAGCATTCACACACAATCATAACTCATTTACAACGGCCCCTCCGACCAACACCAAGCATTCACACACATTCATAACTCATTTACACTGCATGTTTCATTCAGGTGGGAGGAAACTGGAGTGCCCGGAGGAAACCCACGCGGTCACGGGGAGAACATGCAAACTCCCACAGGTCATACTGGGAATCGAACCCAGCACCTTCCGAGACCGGGAATCGAACCCAGTACCCTCTTACTGTGAGGCAGTGATCTTAACCACTCTGCCACCGTGCCGCCCATGTTGAAGCATAAATGCCATAAATCAAGCACATATGTTATATTTTATATTATATCTCTCGCTGACATGGTGGTGGGATAGCAATATTAGGAATATTAAAGGTAGGGGAAGTGATTTGAAATTCATGGTGTAGTACCAGCCTGGTGGTGCACTAGGGGCGCCCAAGAGTAGCTACACTATGTGAATCTGCTGCTCCATCCTGATTGGAGGAGAATTCACCCACCACCTGGGGAACTTTTATTAGCTCCTCTGCTAACGTGAGGGAGGAGGAAACTCCATATATGGTCTGCACACCTTATAATAGAGCATTTTAACAGAAAAAAATATTTTTTGGGTGATATCTGACAAAAGTGAAATCACTTCCCCTACCTTTAAGGTAGTCTAACGGTGTTAACCTTTTCAGCATGTGATCCTAAAATCATATTTGAACTGGGCTCTGCCCATCCAGACAAGCAGACAGACAGAATGTTTCCACAGGTAAATAGGCCTGTTAAAATCTACAATCTCGTGAACTTGTAGATCGGCTACTTTTACAATTGTTGCATCTTTTATTTTACAATTGTGTGTTGTGGTTGTTAATGTCAACACTCTTGCCTGCTGCTGCTGCTACCTATTTAAGTGCAAGCTGGAGGCCTGCATGGAGGTCACAAATTTGGCTTGCTGTGGCATTAAAACTTGGTTTTCTGGTTTACTGGCCTTCTATTACACTGTGAGCATGTAGTAGGACAAGCCCTGACCAACACAACTTCTCATTGAATTACCTCTCTCTAAACATGTGCCCTGTCTTATCCCAGGTGACCATAACAGATCTGGGGATGAAGGTGTCCTTCATCATGATGCCCAGCCCTGGGAGCTACCTGGCTATCCAGCTGACGCCTGTGTCTTATCTGCTACACACAGCCAAACAGGTGGGCAGAGGCACATGCACACCTGCATAGTCACACTCACAGCAGGCATAAACTATTTCGAAGTCTGCCAGTCCAAAGCACTGCCATTCCGACTTGCTCAATAGTAACCCTGTCTCTAACCATAACCGCACACCATAGCCACATAGTCGGAATGGCAGTGCTTTGGAATGCCTCTTTGTCAACCAGTTTACAGTCAATATGGGCTGTAATTCTATGGGCTTGTCATGTAAATTGTTTGCCAGGCGAGTTTATGGCACCGATACATCAGGTGGCCAATAATGTGAATATGTTTTTTTTTGTCACAAACTGGTTAGCTAATCTGATATCCATGAGTCACAATATGGCCGAAAGTGAAGATTTTGTTATGTTCTACCCCCTTTTCCCCCTTTAGAGGCTACAGCCTCTGTTGTGATGGCCTCCAAAGTCTAGTCCAGGCCACTAGGTGGCGCAGGCCAGGAAAACTCCCTGTACTCCAGATGGTCAATCCGCCCTGAGCCCAGTCATGATGGTCAATCCGCCCTGAGCCCAGTCATGATGGTCAATCCGCCCTGAGCCCAGTCATGATGGTCAATCCGCCCTGAGCCCAGTCATGATGGTCAATCCGCCCTGAGCCCAGTCATGATGGTCAATCCGCCCTGAGCCCAGTCATGATGGTCAAGTTCATTCATGCATCGATCATTGCCAGGAGCACACAGCCCGTTGGTATGTAATAATTCGATCCTGTTTAATGTAATATAAATTACTGTTTGTAATGCATGATGTTAAGAAGTGGTTTAAGCATTGATACAGTTGGGTGAAAATTTAATTTACAAATGGAACCAAATGGACCCGTACACTCTCAGAAAAATAAATAAAATGGGGGGAATTCCCCTTTCAGAGGTGTCCCCCTACTTCTAAAAGTACCACTACAACACTGGTAGCAACTGACCATTCAGGATCATCCATGCCATTTCAGTAATGGGAGGAAGATCAGGGTGTGTTAAGTGAGCTTGATTCTATACAAGAGCTTGATAATGGGAACGCATGATGTGAAACTTTACTGCATCTGAGGTTGGTGGCATAATCTCTGGTGGATGCCCCATACAAAACAACTTGACTCTTGCTTCATTGCATGCACCAACTTCAGGCACACCATATATTTTACAGATTCTGCTTGCTCATCGAAGGCCAAGCACTTGTGATGTCAATGGAAAAGCCACCTGGCATTAGACCACTTGGTGAATATGTCAACATATGTCAACACTCTGCTCATTGCTGTATCAGGGGGTTTGCTGGAGTGAATGACCATTGTCAAGTCATCTGATCCTGATGCCAGGATCTGTGCCAGTCTCATCTCAGTGCTGACCACGAGGAAGCTGACACATGGCTTCGTTTGCACTGCATTCATGCTCAAATGAAACAGTTCTTAGTTGCGTCAGCACATGATAAAGATGCTTCTTTTACTTCTGGCATGCGATGGCAAGATGCAATGTAGGCCTGTGTCTCTACATTAAAGCTGGGGCAGCAAAGGATAGTAAGTATCTCCACTGCATGAAATTCAGAAGTTGCCTTCTGGTCAAGTTAATACTCTACTTGCCTCTCAAGCTGTAACAGTTTAGTGGCATGGTAAGAAAACAACCTGGCAGGTGTTCCAGCAACATCCCTCAGAACTCATTGGCCTTGGAAAAGGTCTTCTTACGGAAGACATATGAGCTCAGCAGAGAGATTAATCTGTAAGATATTTGGTGTTGGCAACACCTGCCAGAACACTGAAGATCATTGGGACTGACTGTCCATGTGCCGACCGCATGCAAATAAAAACCAATTTAGGCAAATAATGAAGAAATTATTCACTATTAAAAAATAGTACCAAAATAATACCAAAGAGGCCAATTTTTGCAATATAAATCATATTAAAGTGGTACCTTCACAATTGATCTGAAATATGAAAACATAAAAAATACATTTTAATCCATTTTATAGCTTATTTAGTCAAACATACATCATTTTATTATGCTTCATTATGGTGGTGGCCGCCATGTTTAAATGGTCCATTTTGAAGGCTTAGCAGCCATTTTTGAGGTTTACATACAGCAGATTTGGATTCAGCACGCCTTAATACCCCTAGAACACTTGTATGTAATAAATTAACACGAGCTTCCTTCAGCACTTAAAATAAGCACATTTGCTGAAATCTAGCCTAGTCTACCACCACGGACCGAACGCATGGCATGGATCGCAGCTTTAAACTGTCGGAAAAGGTAAAAGTGTTTACACTGCACAGCTGATGATGACGCGTCAGGCTCAACGAGAGTTGAGAATGTATGAGTAGCCTGCAGGGCTACTAGCGTATTTGCCCTAGGGCAGGGAGAAAGCGGCGTGGGGCTTCGTATGACATAATCTTATGACGCGCCGTTGGCACTCTCTATATCTTCAATATATATTTTTAAATGATTTGAGTTTCAGAGATGACTGTTTCTTTTAAACTGAGAAATGGGTAGCTATTCTTTATTCTGGAGACAGAATAAGAGTAAAGGCATTATGGGGCGGGTTTAGTTAATTTAATTTCAATTTTATTTTGTCTTAGTTGAATAGGGGCCTAATCGGCAGCTAAGAAAAATGCAATGGACAATGTTTATTGCCCCCTAATTCAACTTGAAAGTTTTTTTTTTTTTTTTGTAGTTTTAGGTGATGGCTAGAAGTGCCATAATCCGATCAATTGACAACCTATATTATTATTATTATTATTATTATTATTATTATTATTATTATTATTATTATTATTATTATTATTATTATTATTATTATTATTATTATTAACCTCAGCCAAAAGGCAGAGTCTGGGTGTATTTTTTTTCTTCTTCTTTTCTCACAGAAAACCAAGTCAACCAGGAGTGACTCATAAGGAATGCATGTCATATCCTGAGTTACATTCAGACACTGATATTATGTAGCTTTCACGGGAAGCAAAACAGGCCAAATTAACATTACACATCAAAATGACCATTAATCTTCTACATTCTCTAGTTGTGTAGACCTGGGCTAATTAAGATGATGAATTTTAACTCTTGAGATTGTAAAAATGAAACCAAATGGACCCGCAAGGGTCCATTTGGTTTCATTTTAACACTCTCAAGAGTTACATCTGGTTAACCAACTTAACTGGGGACCACCTGGAACCTTCTCAGGGACAATATATTTTTGGGGGGCAAGTGCCCATGACCTGAGGGCAAGTAGAACCTGACTTGCACTTGCCCGTTCGGAGACCTAAGTGTCAACCCCTGTGTAGCTTTCACACTGGATCTAGACTGGGCATTAGAAAATGGAGAATGAGTCATCTGTTGTATCAGTTTAATAGTCTTACAATTGCCACACTATAAACCAGCTTTTGTTTGATTTATAGACGGTTCATAACAGATTGTAACATTTGATGTCAAATTGTATGAGTGTACCTTACACACTACACCTGTTGTGTGTAAGCAACTCTGTCTTTGTGTCCTCTGTCCACTAATGATGCATCATTTATAAATGATGGATAAGGGGTCATTTAGGCCTTTTCGGGGAGGGGATCAGATTAAAATATGGATTTAAACTGTTTTTTGTCTTAACTGCTCAACTTTGTCCCAACAAAAAGTCCATGCCACCTAGAAACACCTTAAAGGGGTATTTCACTTTCAAAAAAACTTTTGGTCATTTTATGGTCTACTCAGCCTCATGTGAACACACCAGACAGTTTATAAGTTACTCCTTTCAGTATTTAGATATTTGATGTTCATTAATCTGCCGGAACGTCCTTCCTATACAAACCCATTATAACTTAAAACTCCATTTTAACCATGACAGATTATTCAAAAACAACCCATCTTTTTTCTGGTGACTGATATTGTCCTCCTAATACGTGAGAGGGCTGTGGAATTTCACTTACAGTTTTTATTTATTTTTAAAATATTGTTTTATTCATTTGGGTGGGCATGCCCAAATATGGAGGCGGCTACATTTTACAAAACAATATTTTAAAAATAAATAAAAACTGTAGATGCAATTTTACGTATTAGGAGGACAATATCAGTCACCAGAAAAAAGATGGGTTGTTTTCAAACAATCTGTCATGGTTAAAATGGAGTTTTAAGTTATAATGGGTTTGTATAGGAAGGACGTTCCGGCAGATTAATGAACATCAAATATCTAAATAGTGAAAGGAGTAACTTATAAACTGTCTGGTGTGTTCACCTGAGGCTGAGTAGACCATAAAATGACCAAAAGTTTTTTTGAAAGTGGAGTACCCCTTTAACCTACTTTATCCTACTAAGTGTTGTGTTATGAGCCCAGCATTTTAGAGTGTACGCAGTGGGTTGGTGAACATAACACAACATACTAGTAAACAATGCACTGTTGAACCACAACAAAAAAGTGAATATACAATAATACAAGGCATATACAATGAATGAATGAATATACAATGTCATAGTGATAGATGCCACTGTAAGGCCAGCCTGGAAGGGACTAGACGCATCTGGACATGTGTCGCCCCCAACAGGTCACTTTGATGTACTGTAAGTGTATTCATTGATTTGAATAGTTTTGTCCCACTGTAATGGCCCGGATTTGAACCTGGGTCTCCCGTGTGAAAGTCCAACATAAGTCAATACAATTTCATTCAATTCAATTCAAAGGAGCAATATTGTCATGAGAAAACAGACGTTTACATTGCCAGACAAAGCAAGAGTCACAAAACAATACAATATAAACAGTTGAAAATGGGGACAAATATATAGCCTACAGTTGGAGGGGGGTACAGATTTTTGTAGCAGAGTTATGCTACATTGCATTGTTTTATAACAGGTTACAACATATTATAACAGTGCATATAACTTCCTTAACTCTTTTTTTAAATACACTATATATACAATATACAACATTTTTATTGCTACTTCAAGACAAATCATGCAGAATAAGAATAGAACAGACAGATTCCCTATCTGTTTAAATATAGCAGCTCTGTTTACATGGGAAAGTCTGGATAGTACAGATCATAGTCCTTAGGGTGGTTGTGTTCCATTGGCCAATCTTCTTATGTCACAACAGTGCACAAATCTTGCTGCTGTGTTTGCACATTGTTGTATTTCTCCCAATAGGTATGGAAGTTTCCCCTCGTTGGTCATAGTTTGGAACTCGCGTTGAGTGTGTGCGATTTGTGGGAAGTACGTGTCTCTGATGTCTTGGTACAGTGGACAGTATGTGTCTCTGATGTCTTGGTACAGTGGACAGTATGTGTCTCTGATGTCTTGGTACAGTGGACAGTATGTGTCTCTGATGTCTTGGTACAGTGGACAGCATGTGTCTCTGATGTCTTGGTACAGTGGACAGCATGTGTCTCTGATGTCTTGGTACAGTGGACAGCATGTGTCTCTGATGTCTTGGTATAAGGGGCAGGTGGTTAGAAAGTGTAGCTCTGTTTCAACCACATTTTGTGTGCAGTGACTGCATAGTCGTACTTCTCTTGGGAAGTCCAACATAACATCTTAACCAAAAGGGACATCCCTTTGCTCCGCGGGCAGATACTAGACTTTGGAGGCCATGACGACAGAGGCTGTAGCCACCTGCTACACATGGCCGTGAACATTTTGATATCAAAAACACAACCAAAGACCACATTTGATTTGATTTTGATTTTATTTAGAGATCCCCATTAGTGGTTGAGATCCCCATTAGTGGTTGACCCCAGTCTTCCTGGGGTCAACCACAGATATACAGAAAATATAGTGCAGTATACTGTATATACTAAAACTGTGCAGTGCAGTATACTGTATAAACTGAACAGTATATAAACTGAACAGTTTATATACTGCACTGTGCAGTGCAGTATATAAACTGAACAGTATATAAACTGAACAGTTTATATACTGCACTGTGCAGTGCAGTATATAAACTGAACAGTATATAAACTGAACAGTTTATATACTGCACTGTGCAGTGCAGTATATAAACTGAACTGAACTGAAGTGAGGCAGTAGAAAGCACTGACCATCTCTAACATCCAAACCCATATGGACAGTAGAATATACTCATGTCAGGCAGAGAACAACATCAGCTACAGTTCACTGTGAGCCTTTCATTTAATTAAGATAAAATTATATGCATTATTTCCTTAATTTTTGACCAAAGCCGGTGTAACATGTGGACACTAAATCCTTCAAAAAGGATGATTATTGTAACAACACATACTTTACAGTCTGTGTGGTTTAAAGAACAAACAATGTTGATTTGTTCTCTCTCAGATGGTGAGGCTCCAGGTCAGAGGTCACCTACAGGTCAGAGGTCACCAAGGTGCCGTTGACACTGCTGCTGCTTCCTTTGGCTGTGTGGTGAGCCCTGGTGAATTTCTGTCATCACTAACAATAACAGCTTTCGGGTTTTTGAAACCGAAAACAACCGTCTTTAAATATTTATTTCTTTTTTTTTTTCTTTTAAGGAAACATCTCAAACAATGAGGAAGTTAGGCGATCTACATTCTTTTTTTTGTTGTTGTTATACCGATGATTGGTTTTCTACATGGTGAGACTCATTGATGCTTATGAATGTGATTGAACATCAGTGGGAGTGTTGGTGGTAGACGAGGCAGCAGAGGGTTGTAGACCAAAGACCCACATGTGAAGTAACATGGGAGCCTGGAGACACATTCCTTTGCATTGACAATGCAGCCCTACAAAGCCAAAGTGCAGCAACTACTGTATACCGTCCGGACCAGGACTCGAACTTGCCAGGGGTTGCCATTAAGGTCTCGGAGGCACTTGCCGATTGGGCAAGTGCAAGTCAGGTTCTATAGTGTGGTTTGATATGTATTTCCGTAGGATTTTTGTGCTAAAATTGATTTTTTTTTTTGCAGATTTTGGTTCTATATGGTCTAAACTATGAGAAAATGAGAGGGTGCAAATTTTCCCGGGCCCCGCCCCATTTCTGGGTGGGGCATCTATTTGGGACCTCCAAAACAGTATACTAGCCAGTGTATGTCCAATTTTCATAATAATAGAATTGTTTTATATGTTTTAAAACATTCTGAGGTGATTTCTTAAACTTATAAAGTGGTCAGAAGAAGTTTTATGACTTTTGGTAGGGGTATTTCCTCACTTGGGAGATCCCGGACTGACCCCTGTGCCTATAGTGTACCTCATCGTCCAAATAAGTCAAATTGAAAAATCTACAAGCGCACAGTGCTGCACTACAACGTTTTTAAGTCAAATCTTTCCTTCTTGGGGGTTCCTGGATTAAGCTATTTTCAGATGGGGGTCTGTGGCCAAGTACAGTTAATTCTGGGGTTTTGACAAGAAGTATTTTGAACATCACTGACACAAAGAGATTTTTCTCCCAGAAAACTGTTTTATGAAAAACTGTTCAAATGTAATTTGGTCCTACCTGTAGAGTGTAATATACGACATTTAGATCGTGCCAAAGGTTAAAGTATGAGCAGTGCTCATACGTGCCTAGGTGAGACGTCCCCCCACTTCTCACATCTAAATATTTTTTGGGTCTGAAAAAAATCATTAGCATGGTGAAATACATCTTGATGACATCATCAAGATGTGTTTCACCATGGTAATGAGTTTCCTTTTTTCTGAGAGTGTACCAATGGAACCAAATGGACCCTAGCGGGTCCATTTGGTTCCATTGGTACACTCTCAGAAAAAAGGAAATAAAATGGGGGGAATTCCCCTTTAAGAAGAGGCGTCCCCACTTCTAAAAGTACTACTACAACACTGGATAAATGCGTGGAAATAGGTGATAATTGATTTGATTTTTAGAAATGTTGCGAAGCTGATAAAAACATGATTGAACAACCTTTGAAACTTACTGATTAAAAGACAAATTTGAGTCGAACAACACACCCAAATTTCGCGCCACCGGTTTGACATTGTTGGAGAGGATACCAAGTTGTGACTGTAAAGTATGGTACGTCTATTATGTGTCTATTATGTGTATTATATGTCTTCTACAACTAAACCACTGAGGCCTAATCTAAACTCTTCCATGCTAAATTTGAAAAATGTGTAGATGCTGATTGATAATATGCAGATAAACTAGCTCTCATCTTACCTGTATAGGAAAAAAGAGCTGCTGATACTGTCAAGAGCGTAAAGGCCTATTCAGAGATGGATTTTCGGTGCCCACCGCGACCACCGTTTCCTACAATATGACGTCATACCACCGCAACCACCGCACCTCCCAGCCCTCCGCTCGGATTTTACTAACCACCGCACCGCACCGCACCGCACCGCGGTGGTTGCTTGTTTCTAACGGCTGGTTAAAAAAAAGAAAACACACAACACACCACAGCGCGGTGCGGTGCTGGTAGTGGACTATGAATAGCGGTGGTCGCGGTGCTCTGAGCGGTGCTGGTAGTGGACTATGAATAGCGGTGGTCGCGGTGCTCTGAGCGGTGCTCTGAGCGGTGCTGGTAGTGGACTATGAATAGCGGTGGTCGCGGTGCTCTGAGCGGTGCTCTGAGCGGTGCTGGTAGTGGACTATGAATAGCGGTGGTCGCGGTGCTCTGAGCGGTGCTGGTAGTGGACTATGAATAGCGGTGGTCGCGGTGCTCTGAGTGGTGCTGGTAGTGGACTATGAATAGCGGTGGTCGCAGTGCTCTGAGCGGTGCTGGTAGTGGACTATGAATAGCGGTGGTCGCGGTGCTCTGAGCGGTGCTGGTAGTGGACTATGAATAGCGGTGGTCGCGGTGCTGGTAGTGGACTATGAATAGCGGTGGTCGCAGTGCTCTGAGCGGTGCTGGTAGTGGACTATGAGTAGCGGTGGTCGCAGTGCTCTGAGCGGTGCTGGTAGTGGACTATGAATAGTGGTGGTCGCAGTGCTCTGAGCGGTGCTGGTAGTGGACTATGAGTAGCGGTGGTCGCAGAGCTCTGAGCGGTGCTGGTAGTGGACTATGAATAGCGGTGGTCGCAGTGCTCTGAGCGGGGCTCTGAGCGGTGCTGGTAGTGGACTATGAATAGCGGTGGTCGCAGTGCTCTGAGCGGTGCTCTGAGCGGTGCTGGTAGTGGACTATGAGTAGCGGTGGTCGCAGAGCTCTGAGCGGTGCTGGTAGTGGACTATGAATAGCGGTGGTCGCAGAGCTCTGAGCGGTGCTGGTAGTGGACTATGAATAGCGGTGGTCGCGGTGCTCTGAGCGGTGCTTGCGGTGGCCACCGAAATTCTAGACTCTGAAAGAGCCTTAAGACGCTGGTATCAGTGATCGTGTCGACTAGGTCAGTCACAATCTATGGCTATGCCATTCAGATACCACGCAATTTATCACAAGATATAAAATAATTTACAGTCATATTTTGACTGCTTCAGTTTTCAACACAACTCCCGCTCAAGCAGCACCTAGTCACTGAGCCCCATGTTGGAGAAATAGTGTCCAAGATTTGTTTAAAGCAGTGGTTTTCAACCATTTTTATACCTGTTCTCTTCGCGTCCATTGTTGTTTATTTTCTCCTCTGCTTTTCTCTCTACTTACCTACCTCCCTCAATTATGATAAATTCTGCTGCTTTTATGTTTACAGTATTTCATATTCTGTTTATGTCATTGTGTCTATCATTGAATCCTTTCGTTCTCCTCCTGGCCGTCGTGCTGTGGTGTGTTTTCTTTTCTGTTTTTTTTTTTAACCAGCTGGCAGCCGTTAAAAACAAGCAACCGGTGCTCCTAGAGTACTGGAACCACCGCGCGATGCGGTGGTTAGTAAAATCAACCGGTGCTCCTAGAGTACTGGAACCACCGCGCGATGCGGTGGTTAGTAAAATCCGAGAGGAGGGCTGGGAGGTGCGGTGGTTGCGGTGGTATGACGTCATATTGTAGGAAACTGTGGTCGCGGTGGGCACCGAAAATCCATCTCTGAATAGGCCTTTACACTCCATGAGTGATAGCGATGTCTTTACATAGTCTTTACAGACAAAGAAAATATATTTAATTTTTCCATGCTCATAACCAGTGTTGTAGTGGTACTTTTAGAAGTGGGGGGACGCCTCTGAAAGGGGAATTCCCCTCATTTTTTTTTCTGAGAGTGTACAAATGTTTTGTACACTCTCAGAAAAAAGGAAACTCATTAACATGGTGAAACACATCTTGATGATGTCATCAGATGTATTTAAGATGTATTTCACCATGCTAATGATTTTTTTCAGACCCAAAAATATTTTAGATGTGAGAAGTGGAGGGACGCCGTCCCCCCGCGTCCCCCTGACACTACACCCCTGTATGTAAAATATTTTAGATGTGAGAAGTGGAGGGACGCCGTCCCCCCGCGTCCCCCTGATACTACACTCCTGTATGTAAAATATTTTAGATGTGAGAAGTGGAGGGACGCCGTCCCCCCGCGTCCCCCTGACACTACACCCCTGTATATAAAATATTTTAGATGTGAGAAGTGGAGGGACGCCGTCCCCCCGCGTCCCCCTGACACTACACCCCTGTATATAAAATATTTTAGATGTGAGAAGTGGAGGGACGCCGTCCCCCCGCGTCCCCCTGACACTACACTCCTGTATATAAAATATTTTAGATGTGAGAAGTGGAGGGACGCCGTCCCCCCGCGTCCCCCTGACACTACACCCCTGTATATAAAATATTCTAGATGTGAGAAGTGGAGGGACGCCGTCCCCCCGCGTCCCCCTGACACTACACTCCTGTATATAAAATATTTTAGATGTGAGAAGTGGAGGGACGCTGTCCCCCCCCGCGCCCCCCCTCCACTACACCCCTGCTCATAAAGTGCTACAAAGTGGTAAAAGTGAATCGAGCAGCAGCAGACGTTTGGGTCATAGCCATAGGTCCATCGCCAATGCCTTGATGACGTTTTAGCTGCAAATGGCAGCATATACATAAATCCACTCACACATTATAAGACACACCTCATCAACCTGCATCACATACCTAACCCTAACCTATCCCTGTGTGCATTATGTCAGGGGTTTTCAACCTTTTTGACACCAGGGATCACCATTTATTCAGCATTTGAGCCACGGACCACCACTTTATTACATTTTCAACCTAAAATTAAAGAATTCTTTTGGTTTTGTCCACAATTCCAGGTTGGATTTTGCCAACAAAACAGTCTAGACTTCTTAGTAAGTGGTACTAATTCAGATGATGAATATTATAACTCTTGAGAGTGTAAATGCAAATGGACCCGCAAGGGTCCATTTTTACATACTCAGGAGTTACATCTGGTTAACCAACCTTCCATCATTTAGCCTGGGGACCACCTGGAACCTTCTTGAAAACCCCTGCTTTATGTGATGCAGGCAGACATGATGAATCCTCACAAGTGTGAAATGATACGAGACAAATTACATAAACGCACATCGCATACCGGGCCCGTGTTCATATGCGATGTGAGATTACGTAATGAAACATTACTCACAAATTAGATCTGATGGTCTAACACCAACAATGGTCTTATGACCTAGATGTTTGCTTGCTGCACTTTTCACTTTAAAGGAAGGGTAAGTGATTTGAAATTCATGTGTAGTACCAGCCTGGTGCACTAGGGGCTCCCAACAGTAGCTACACTATGTGAACCTGCTGGTCCATCCTGATTGGAGGAGAATTAGCCACCACCTGGGGAACTTTTATTAGCTCCTCTGCTAACGTGGGGGAGGGGGGAAACTCCATATATGGTCTGCACACCTTATAATAGAGCATTTTAACAGAAAAAAATATATATATTTTGGGTGATATCTGACATAAGTGAAATCACTTCCCCTATCTTTAAACACTTTGAGCGCTTATATGGACATGAACAAAATAGATTTCCTTTGTCTCCGCCCAGCCAGTTTGTCTTAATGTTTGTGAAGTGATTAGTATGAAAAAAATAATAAAATAAATAATAATAACATACATAATTCACAGTTGACAAAGTTGCAAAAGTCTAAGATAGTCAAGAGGAAATTACCATACGTTAAAATGAAATGAAAATGTGATCAATAGAGTGAGACAACAAAAACAAACAACTTTATTAAAGCAAAGAATAGAGAAGAGAGGAGAAAGATGAAGGTTGGGTAGAAAGGTACTTTCAAAATTGTGCCACAGTATTTGTCAACACTATGACCATTAGTAATCATATGGATGATATTAAAACACACAAGAGCAATGAACAAAACTACTATGGCCTACATCACCTCCGGTACTCAACTTAAGGGGAATTACACCCATTTTTAAACATCCTACATCAATAGGATGGTATAAATGTTGAAAATGGGTGGAATTCCCTTTAACAGCAGCTGGTAGCAGTGATATAAATAAACTCGCCACAAAAAGTTCGGAAATCCAACTTTGGTCCATTATAGCTCCCCTTTGATAAAACCGATTGGTATCGTATTATATACCATTTTTATCATTGATTTGTCCCCTTTACAATGAGGTACAGCATGTAATGATCCGGCATTCGTGGAATGAGCAACACTGCTAAACATGTGGCTTGCGCTCCATTTTTTTTTGCCAAAATGGCAAATTTATGGTATTGATTGCTTTGCGTTGCCTAGCAGATTGGATGATTACTCTCTTCCACAGTACAAAGTAAAAACACAACACATATTGGACATTTTTAGACTTTATTAATTTCACACTCAGTGACAGGGAACTCAGTAGCGTGTGGTATTACCAAACACAGACAGATTGTTGTACTGATCGGGTGACATCATTTAATGGGGGCAGTGTGATGGTTTGGGGGGCATCTCTCTGAGAGGCAAGACTAATCTTGTCATTATCAAAGGTAATCTCAATGCATTAAGGTACAGGGATGAGATTCTGGATCCAGTGGCGATCCCATATCTTAGGAACCTGGGACCTAATGCCATCCTCCAAGATGACAATGCTCGCCCCCACAGAGCCAGGATCATCAAAGAGTACCTCCAGAATTTGGGAGTGGAGAGGATGGAATGGCCTGCCATGAGTCCAGACCTCAACCCAATTGAACACTTGTGGGATCAGGGATGTGTATGCTAGAGTGACCCACAGAACCACGTTGGCTGACTTGAAACAGATGCTGGTTGAGGAATGGAATGCAATCCCACAGCAAAATGTGGCTGCATTGGTGAGCAGCATGAGGAGGAGGTGCCAAGCTGTTGTGTCTGTGTTTGGTAATACCACACGCTACTGAGTTCCCTGTCACTGAGTGTGAAATTAATAAAGTCTAAAAATGTCCAATATGTGTTGTGTTTTTACTTTGTACTGTGGAAGAGAGTAATCATCCAATCTGCTAGGCCAGGGGTTTTCAACAGGTGGTCCGGGGACCACCAGTGGTCCCTGAGAGGGTTCCAGGTGGTCCCCAGCTAAGTTGGTTAACCAGATGTAACTCCTGAGAACGTAAAAATGAAACCAAATGGACCCTTGCGGGTCCATTTGGTTTCATTTTTACACTCTCAAGAGTTAAAACATTCACCATCTTAACACAACTAGAAGATTAATAGTCATTTTGGTCAGTACGTTTGCCTGTTTTTTTTCTCTCTCAAATCCTGCCAAAAGTAAAATAAATCTTATGGTTGGGGTCTGTGGGGCTAAAATGTCCTCAAATGGTGGTCCGTGGCTCAAATGGTGAATAAATGGTGGTCCCTGGAGTCAAAAAGGTTGAAAAACCCTGTGCTAGGCAACGCAAAGCAATCAATACCATACATTTGCCATTTTGGCAAAAAAAAATTGGAGCGCAAGCCACATGTTTAGCAGTGTTTCTCATTCCACGAATGCCGGATCATTACATGCTGTACCTCATTGTAAAGGGGACAAATCAATGATAAAAATGGTATATAATACGATACCAATCGGTCTTATCAAAGGGGAGCTATAATGGACCAAAGTTGGATTTCCGAACTTTTTGTGGCGAGTATATATATATCAATGCACAATTGTTAGTTGGTTAACCAGATGTAACTCTTTGAGAGCGTAAAAATGAAACCAAATGGACCCTTGTGGGTCCATTTGGTTTCATTTTTACGCTCTCAAGAGTTAAAATATTCATCATATGAATTAGCCCAAGTCTACACAAGTAGAGAATGTAGAAGATTAATGGTCATTTAATGGTCATATTCCCTTCCAGGCGAGCATCTAGAGCAGGGGTTTTCAACAGGTGGTCCGGGGACCACCAGTGGTCCCTGACCCTGAGAGGGTTCCAGGTGGTCCCCAGCTAAGTTGTTTTAACCAGATGTAACTCTTGAGAACGTAAAAATGAAACCAAATGGACCCTTGCGGGTACATTTGGTTTCATTTTGACACTCTCAAGAAGAACCAAAATAAATCTTTAGTTTTGGGGTCTGTGGGGCTAAAATGTCCTCAGATGGTGGTCTGTGGCTCAAATGCTGAACAAATAGTGGTCCCTGGGATCAAAAAGGTTTAAAACCCACTGCTCTAGAGCTTTCTAGTGCATTTTGGAAGTGCCACTAGTGCATTTTGGATTCGGGCAGTTGGCAACACTGGTAGTGGTGTCTGGTGACAGTGTTGCCAACTTGGCGCATTTGTCGCTATATTTAGCTCTTTTTCAGACCCCCCTAGTGCCAAAATTAGTGAAAAACTCCAGACGGAAAATCTAGTGCTTTTTTACTGGTGAGGTGGGGTGAAATTGATTGACAGGCGCCAGAGATAAAACCCTCTTTTTTCACCATTTCTCCTCCTATGACAGTGGTTTTCAACCAGTGTTCCCCAGGCTAAATGATGGATAGTTGGTTAACCAGATGTAACTCTTTGAGAGCGTAAAAATGAAACCAAATGAACCCTTGTGGGTCCATTTGGTTTCATTTTTATGCCCTCAAGAGTTAAAATATTCATCATGTGAATTAGCCCGAAATTTATGAAACTATAGAAGGTCCAAAATCCAGCCTGGAATTATGGACAAAAGCAAAATAAATCTTTAGTTTTGGGGTCTGTGGGGCTAAAATGTCATCAAATGTTGGTCTGTGACTCCAAAGCTCAATAAATAGTGGGCCCTGGTGTCAAAATGGCTGTTAATTTTTATCTTGAAATTAAATTAATGTCATGCAGACTTTAGTCTTGGCCCTCCACAATATCTCATTTGGCCCCTTGGGAAAAATAATTGCCCACCCCTGATCTAGCACATTCTAGTGCATTTTGGAAGTGCCACTACTAGTGCATTTTGGATCTTGGCAGTTGGCAACACTGGTGGTGAGTCCTGGTGATTTTCACCCTGCTACCAGCTGTGAACGTCTTAGTGGAAACAGACAGAGTTACGCTAACCTCGTTCACTTCGTGGGGCCATTTCTAACGGCGACTCATCTGCTTAGACTTCTATTGGATAGTGACAATGAAATAGTGACAGCCGGAAGTTACTGAATGCATTGAAGCCTATGGGCTCGCGCGAGTACGTGAAGCCACGTGACCGGGCTGCTTTCTGACCCCTCAATGTCGCAACTCTTCTACTAGCTGGCTCTGTGCTGCCCATGCTGCTGCAGAGCCATCTAGTAGAAGAGTTGCGACATTGAGGGGTCAGACACTGAGCACTCGCGCGCTATTCATGCAGCCCGAATAGTGACAAAATGGAGTTGGAGATGCATTGTTTTCAATGAGGGTGGCGCAAATAAGAGCTATTTTAGGGAAACTGTTTTAAAGTAGCCTATTATAGATTAACGACTAAATAGCCTACTCTGTAGCCTAGTGTTTATGTTGTGTATGTATCTAAAATGAAGGGGTTTAAGAACATTAAAGCTGCCCTGTTGCCTGAGTCCACTGCATTTCTGCTCACTTCAGGCCCAGGGCTTGTCCCTACTTGTTGTCCCATTTTCAATAGAAGTCTATGTACAGGAGCCGCCATTGGACTGGCCCCATGAAGTGGACGGAGTTGGCGTAACTCTGTCTATTTCCAGGGCTCTGTGCTGCTGCTGCCTAGCGCCGACAGAAGTGGTTGTTGTTGTTGTTGTTGATGAGAAAAGTTGACATTTTTGGTAGTAAAAATGAAGAAAACGATAAGTGCAGAGCAGATCAAGGAATGGTTCACGTTGGGAAACCAATTCGCCAACATCAGAATCACAGACGAAGAATCTCCGACTAGCAGAGACAAGTGAGAGAGACGCCATTATGTAGATCAGTGTTTAACCTTTTTGCCTCCAGGGACCACCATTTATTCAGCATTTGATCCACGGACCACCATTCTATTACATTTTCACACCAAAGACCTAAAACTAAAGAATTATTTGGGTTTTGTCCACAATTCCAGGCTGTATTTTGCCAACAAAACAGTGTAAACTTCTTAATTAAGTGGTGCTAATTCACATGATGAATATTTTAACTCTTGAGAGTGTAAAAATGAAACCAAATGGACCCGCAAGGGTCCATTTGCCTGCAATTGTGGGCAAAACCAAAAAATAATTATTTAGTTTTAGGTCTTTGGGGCTAAAATGTCGTCAAGTGCTTTATTATGTTTAATAGAACAGGGGTTGACACTAAGGTCTCCGAGGCACTTGCCCATCGGGCAAGTGCAAGTAAGGCTCTACTTGCCCTCAGGTCATGGTCACTTTCCCCCCAAAAATATATTGTAAATTTTGCATTTAAGTTTCATGTAACTCTTTCATGTAACTCTTGAGAACGTAAACATGAAACCAAATGGACCCTTGCGGGTCCATTTGGTTTCATTTTTACACTCTCATGAGTTAAAATTGATCATCTTAATTAGCCCAGGTCTACACAACTAGAGAATGTAGAAGATTAATGGTCATTTTGATGTGTGTTAATTTGCCTGTTTTGTTTCCCAAATCCAGCCTGGAATTGTGGATATCTAGAAAGCAGAGAAAGACACAGAGGCAGAGTGCAATGACTGCCTTCAAGACAAATTTATCTTGTGTTGTGTTATAGTGCACTAAGTTGCACACTTGCCCGATCGGGCAACCAGGTAGCAGTCTTCACTTGCCCCACCATTTTTTTACTTGCTCCGGGCAAGTGGGCAAGTGTTAGTGTGTCAAGCCCTGTAGAACCAATGAAATTTAGCCTACAACGGTTTGAACTGAAGCCATGTAGGCCTCATAAATGGTTTGGTTTGAGGCATATATAGAACACTACAGTAGTGCTACTTTGGGGACCATCCCTTGAACCACCATGTGTGACAGGCCTGGTCAGCCCACCCGACACAATAGTGGTGGTCCCCCAGGTTGCTTTTGGTCAGATTGGTGGTCCCTGGGAAGGCGGGCGCGGGGGGGACAGTCCACTTCTAAATCTAAAATATTTTTGGGTCAAAAGTAGTCCTATGTTTTTTGTCTTGTCATTTATGGATACAATTAGGCATTGTAAACAATCTTTCTCACTATGCTATACTTGTTTTAATAGCGCAAATGCGCATGCAAATGCAAGTGTGCATACACGTGTCTTAAAGGAGAATTCCACTTATTTTCAATATTTTACATTAATACACCTTAGAGATGTTGTTTGGACACGACAAAAAAGTTCCTCCCCATTCTGTGTTTCCTAGAAATGGAGGTCTGAAAAAAATCATTAGCATGGTGAAATACATCTTGATGACATCATCAAGATGTGTTTCAGCATGTTAATGAGTTCCCTTTTTTCTGGGAGCGTACAAATGTGAACCAAATGGACCGCTAGGGTCCATTTGGTTCACATTTGTACGCTCCCAGAAAAAAAAAGAAAATGGGTGGAATTCCCCTTTAATAGCCTACTATTGATTGCAGCTGCGTTTTCAGCCCATCAATGCAAACGAAGCGCTGTTGACTACGCATGTTTTAGTCGCTGTCTGACATGACAACAAGTTACGGGATGCAAGTTATATAACTTATTTTGTATATATTGTAATATTGTAATATCAATAGCCTCGGTGGACATGGGGGGAGAGACAGAGAGAGCGCTGTGGTGTTTTTTTTTTTTTTTTTTTTTTTACCTGTGTTGTAAGTTATTTCACATTGCTGAGTGGCCGTGTTATATACAAGAAGTTGTAGAACAGAGACAATCTGTCGCAAGGAAAATAAGTCCATGCAGTATACTATAGGGAAGTCCAACGTTCTCTTCAGATGTTCATATTTTTTGCTAGTGTAGGCTATATAAGTTGGTCTGCATCTGATTAAATGAATGAAGGAGGATGCGGCATTCGTGCGGTCCATAGTTTGTTTTATCATTTTCGATCCATCACCGACAGCCGCCTTTTATTTATTTTCCATGCGTCTTAGAAAGACATAGCTATTTAGAGCCAAGACTGTCGATTTTACTGTCATTACAGAACCATTCTGAACAACATGCTTGTTTATTCAGCCCATGACAATATCATTTATATAGCTGCTATAGTATTTTAAAGCTTGGGGTACTCACAAGAACATGCACTAATCATTATATCATTTTTCTTTAATTGCGGGCTGCGGGCTGGGGCGGGCCGTTGATTAAAATTTTGCGGGGCGGGCTGCTGCGGACGGGCTGGGACAATTGGCGGCGCGGACTGGGGCGGGTTGTGAAAAAAAGCCGGCCCGCGCATCACTAGCGGCTAGTGATGAATGAGTTCTAAATGACCTCCATCCTTCTGTCCAGGTTGCAGAGCTGTTTGAAGACCTGAAGAAGCGCGTGGCCCAGTTCAACATGCTGGTTCCGGTTAGCCCAGCTCCCATGGACTACACCGACATGAACAAACAGAACTTCATCCTACAGGTTGGACTCAACAACACTCCTTCATTTGAAGAATAATTTACTTGAACATCTGGGCTCAGAATTCTTACCTCCTATTACTGCTTTTGCAATTTTAGGTCAAATCTGCAAGTGACTTTTTCTTCTCCAAACAATTTAAGCACTTTTGGTTGAAGATTTTTAAATGCAGTTAACGAAAGCTCTCCTCACACAATTACCGTATTTTCCGCACTATAAAGCGCACCGGATTATAAAGCGCAGAGAGTAGAAGCTACTGCAGTTAACATAGAATAGAAGCTACTACAGTTAACATAGAATAGAAGCTACTACAGTTAACATAGAATAGAAGCTACTGCAGTTAACATAGAATAGAAGCTACTACAGTTAACATAGAATAGAAGCTACTACAGTTAGCATAGAATAGAAGCTACTACAGTTAACATAGAATAGAAGCTACTACAGTTAACATAGAATAGAAGCTACTGCAGTTAACATAGAATAGAAGCTACTGCAGTTAACATAGAATAGAAGCTACTACAGTTAACATAGAATAGAAGCTACTACAGTTAACATAGAATAGAAGCTACTACAGTTAACATAGAATAGAAGCTACTACAGTTAACATAGAATAGAAGCTACTACAGTTAACATAGAATAGAAGCTACTGCAGTTAACATAGAATAGAAGCTACTACAGTTAACATAGAATAGAAGCTACTGCAGTTAACATAGAATAGAAGCTACTGCAGTTAACATAGAATAGAAGCTACTACAGTTAGCATAGAATAGAAGCTACTACAGTTAACATAGAATAGAAGCTACTACAGTTAACATAGAATAGAAGCTACTACAGTTAACATAGAATAGAAGCTACTACAGTTAACATAGAATAGAAGCTACTACAGTTAACATAGAATAGAAGCTACTGCAGTTAACATAGAATAGAAGCTACTACAGTTAACATAGAATAGAAGCTACTACAGTTAACATAGAATAGAAGCTACTACAGTTAACATAGAATAGAAGCTACTACAGTTAACATAGAATAGAAGCTACTGCAGTCGAACGATCCATATATATAAGGCGCACTGGATTATAAGGCGCAGTGTGGATTTTTGAGAAAATTAAAGCCTTATAAGCTTTATAGTCCGGAAAATACGGTAGTATTTGAAACTGAATAACGCAGTAATTTACTGTGTGTTTTTTTTTTCTCCAAACAATTTAAGCACATTTGGTTGAAGGTTTTTAAATGCAGATAACAAAAGCTCTCCTCACACAATTAACTGAATAAACAGAATAAGGCAGTAATTTTGCTGCTGGAGCCCACTACCCACACTACTTCACGCAGGGAGACATGGATGAACAGCTGACCTCTAGAGAGATGTGTGGCTACGACCCCAAAACCGCCGTGATGGTATGATGGCAAAATGCCTTGAAATGTACTTCAGCTTTCTGTTTATGCATCAGGGCTTGACACTAACACTTGCCCGCCTGCCCGGGGCAAGTAAAAAAAAATGGTGGGGCAAGTGAAGACTGCTACCTGGTTGCCCGATCGGGCAAGTGTGCGATTTAGTGCACTATAACACAACACAAGATAAATTTGTCTTGAAGGCAGTCATTGCACTCTGCCTCTGTGTCTTTCCCTGCTTTCTAGATATCTCTACCTATCTCTCTCCCAGGTCCATTAGGTTCCAAACTCTCATTTTGCTGGGGTCAGGGACCACTGGGTCTGTGACCACTATGGGCTAATTAAGATAATAAATTTTAACTCTTGAGAGCGTAAAAATGAAACCAAATGGACCCGCAAGGGTCCATTTGGTTTCATTTTTACGCTCTCAAGATCTGGTTAACCAACTTAGCTGGGGACCACCTGGAACCCTCTCAGGGACCACCTGTTGAAAACCCCTGGTTTAAAGCACCCAAGTAGGAAGTAACCTTAAATGTAAAATTTACAATATATTTTTGGGGGGCAAGTGACCATGACCTGAGGGCAAGTAGAACCTGACTTGCACTTGCCCGACGGGCAAGTGCCTCGGAGACATTAGTGTCAACTCCAGCATTGTTTGAGACGTACAGTGCGTTTTAAGGCGGGCGGTGGACAAGCATCGTCGGCCGATTTGGCCGAAAAGCTCAGCATTTTTCATCTTTCCGGCCGACACCAGAACGTCGCCCGTTCTGCTGCTGTCGCCCGAATCAGCAGCTCCTATAGAGAAATAATGGATGTCGGGCGACGTCGCTTTATCATCGCCCACCGCCCCCCCGCCGTTAAAATGTAGGGTTATTTTTCTTGCGAAAGGAACCCTCTTTTAACTTGCGCTGGAAAATGGAAAGCAAGTAGATTGTTGTTGTTGTTTTTTATCTGGGTTGCTACAATCATGACCAGTGTTGGGACATGTGCACTACGTAACTTAATATATTGCATAATATATTACCAAAATGCAGTAACTTGTAATATAAATATATTACTTAACTATAACAATCTAATATATTATACTTTTCTTTCTGCATTACTGCATTACTTTCAATATTACTTACTGCCAATCTGTTTCGTTGAAAATGTTCTTGAGAAATTATCTTGACGGCTGCAGAAGTTAAATAATTAATTATTTTATATAATTTGTCATAAAGTTATTATTTCAGGAGTGACGTTTTTTCAAGTTGATTGATTTTATGGATTTGGCCAGATAGCCAAGTGCGCTTGCTTTATTGTAGGTATGCCACTGGTCTACGCAATATTTGATTAATAGTTATACATCATTATATATTTTGTAAAAAAGTTTTTTTAAGTAATATGTAATAGTAATATTAATATATTCACTTGCTCAGACAGTAATATTGTAATATAATATATTGCTTTAAAATGAAGGTAATAATTAATAAGTAATATATTAACAAGGTAAGGAATATATTCCCAACACTGATCATGACGTAATCCCATCACTATTTTACTGCAGATTAGAGCTTTCACAGCTGCTATCTGACTGGCGCTCTTATAAACCCTCATATGGACAAGAAGTTACCATACGGAGAAATACTTAAATACTAAATACTACACGGCCAATGATTAAAAATATAAAGCACAATACCAGTTGGTGTTACTGTTACCAAAGTTGGAAATAATGGACCAAAGTTAGAAAAGATACCATTTAAAAACATAAATTCAGCAATAATAGTTCAGAAATCTAACTTTTTTCTTTTTTTACATTGTTGAAAGATTTGATAGTGTGTGAAGAGCCTTAACATACATGTACGTGTACGTGTGTGTGTGTGTGTGTGTGTGTGTGTGTGTGTGTGTGTGTGTGTGTGTGTGTGTGTGTGTGTGTGTGTGTGTGTGTGTGTGTGTGTGTGTGTGTGTGTGTGTGTGTGTGTGTGTGTGTGTGTGTGTGTGTGTGTGTGTGTGTGTGTGTGTGTGTGTGTGTGTGTGTGTGTGCGCGCGGTCAGGTCAGAAACCTTCCTCAGTACAGCTTCCTGTACTACAAACAGCTCCAGTCTCTGTTCCGTCAGTGTGGCCAGGTCAAGGCCATCTCCTTTGAGAGCTCCAGGTAAATGATTACATTACATCAGTGGTTTTCAACCTTTTTGACTCCAGGGACCACCATTTATTCAGCATTTGAGCCACCTGTTGAAAACCCCTGCATTACATTAAGACTTTCCTTCTTACAAAGAATGCTACAGAATGGGCTCCACTTCATTACTGCTTTTACTGCTGTTTATGACCACTGGTTTTCAACCAGTGGTCCCTGAGAGGATTGATTGAATCAATGAATTAATTAATGATTGTTTTATTAACAGAGATGAGAATTACAGTACAATTCAACTACATCAAATCTGACAGAGCTGATTGGACACACTAGTTAAGCATACACTTGTTTACAATAGTGTCCAACTTGTTCATTTCATTAAGGGATTCAAATACATACAAAACAACTACTTCAGTGAAGTCAGAAGCAGCAAATCATGGAGGTAAAATCATAGTGGAGGTAAAAATGGAAAAGAGAAATGTACAATGAGGAGAGGCGGGGTGGGTGGGGGGATTTTATATACATTTTTGTTTTACAGAGGCCAGTTTCGAATTGAAGCCATCCCAGGTTTCCAGGTGGTCCCCAGGCTAAATGATGGACATTCGGTTAACCAGATGTAACTCTTTGAGAGTGTAAAAATGAAACCAAATGGACCCGCAAAGAGTTAAAATATTTATCTGAATTAGCCCAAATCTAAACGACTAGAGAATGTCATTTTGATCTGTACTGTTTTTGTTTCTGAAATCCAGCCTGGAATTGTGGACAAAAGCTAAATGAATCTTTAGGTTTGGGGTCTGTGGGACTAAAATACCGTAAAATACCAAATAACAGCCCAGTACCTAATAAGCGCCCGGGGTCCGAATGGATTTTGCATAATAACAGCCCGGGCTATTATTTGGTATTTTACGGTATCATGAAATGGTAGTCCGTGGCTCAAATTCTGAATATATATGTGTGTGTGTGTGTGTGTGTGTGTGTGTGTGTGTGTGTGTGTGTGTGTGTGTGTGTGTGTGTGTGTGTGTGTGTGTGTGTGTGTGTGTGTGTGTGTGTGTGTGTGTGTGTATATGTATATATATATAGTGGTCCCTGGTATGAAAAAGGTTGAACAGCAGTGGTCTCTGCCCATGTTGTGTCCTCAGAGCGTATGTGGAGTTCCACAGGACATCCAAGGGCTCTGGAGTTCTCCCTGAAGTCACCCTGGCTCTGTTCCTGAACCTTCAGAGCCTGCCCCTGGACCTGATGGTGTACCTGAACGATGACGTGGAGGACTACGCCCACAACCAGGGCAAAACCATCGCTCACATGAAGTACTCACGGTACGGAAGGAGGGAATTTTAAATTCTTAAAACTGATCTTAACCCATTGTGTCCTGATCAGATTCTAGTTTCTGATGCTAGATTCTAGTTCCTCTCAGTAGACTGTAGTTTCTAAAGTTATATTCCAGTTTCTGACACTAAATTCTAGTCCATGACACTAAATTCTAGTTTGTGACACTAAATTCTAGTTTGTGACACTAAATTCTAGTCCCTGGCACAAGGTTCTAGTTTTTCTGGAAAAATCTCTTCGTGGGTCAGTGATTCCTAACATATTTCATAGGAAGGACCCCCAGAAATATCTATTATTTGGCTGTGTACCCCCATCTGTTCTAGGAATCCCCCAGAAGCAAAGGTTTGAGTTAAAAATGTTTGCTTCCGAAATAATGTATTCAAAGATTTGCACCACATTTTAACTTTTTTTTTCAAAAATGGCAGAACTACAAGCTCATATCGCGCCACTCGTGGCGTGATATGAGCTTGTAGATCTGCTATTTTTCAACAGATAAAACACCAAAACGCGTTCAGTACACAAAGGGTCAAAGGGGGCACGGTGGAACAGTGGTTAGTGCTGTAGCCTCACAGCTAGAAGGTCCTGGGTTCGATTCCCGCTAGGGGCGCTGCTGTGGGTGCTGGCGGCGTGTCCGCTCCTCCGCATCATCAGTGCTTGCATGTTCTCCCCGTGTCCCCTAGGGTAGATCCCTCACATGTTCTCCCCGTGTCCCCTAGGGTAGATACCCTCACATGTTCTCCCTGTGTCCCCTAGGGTAGATACCCTCACATGTTCTCCCCGTGTCCCCTAGGGTAGATACCCTCACATGTTCTCCCCTCTGTGTCCCCTAGGGTAGATACCCTCACATGTTCTCCCCTCTGTGTCCCCTAGGGTAGATACCCTCACATGTTCTCCCCGTGTCCCCTATGGTAGATACCCTCACATGTTCTCCCCGTGTCCCCTAGGGTAGATACCCTCACATGTTCTCCCCGTGTCCCCTAGGGTAGATACCCTCACATGTTCTCCCGTGTCCCCTAGGGTAGATACCCTCACATGTTCTCCCCGTGTCCCCTAGGGTAGATACCAAATGGACCCGCAAGGGTCCATTTGGTTTCATTTTTACACTCTCAAGAGTTACATCTGGTTAACCAACTTAGCTGGGGACCACCTGGAACCCTCTCAGGGACCACTGGTGGTCCCTGGACCACTGGTTGAAAACCCCTGCCATAAAGTATCAGGACATCTCTACTACTAACTAACCCAACGTTTCAACGGCGGTGTACGGTGGACGATGATGAAGCCACGTCGCCCGGCATCCATTATTTCTCTATTGGAGCCGCCGATTCGGGCGACAGCAGCAGAACGGGCGACGTTCCGGTGTCGGCCGGAAAGATAAAAAAATGCTGAGCTTTTCGGGCCAAATCGGCCGACGATGCTGTCCATCGCCCAACGTCGCCCGCCGTTAAAACCTAGGGTAACTACAGCTGTGTCACCACTAAACCAACAGCATTTCATCATTGAAAACAGAAAACTCTCTGAGTCAGACCTTTAGCTTTATGCATGCTGCGTATCTTAGGCTATTATTGATTCTTTACTTGCCTAATGCCCAAGTCCTGTAATCAAAAATGGTATGGGTGCGGCTCCGCGCCATGGGTGACGAACAAGAATGTCCAATATAAATTCATTATGAATATTCTTCACCCTTTTCTCCTTCTTTAACCTTGTATTAACTATTTATTCAATAATACATTGCCATAATGACACACCAAACCATGACTTGCTTTCATATCATTTGTGCATTTTCTTTTCTTTCTTTTTTTTTTTTAAATATATATATACACAGACGATGAATATTAGATGAATATTTTTCTCCTGTTTGCTCAGAGCATCTGGCTGTAGAGCCAGAGTCACCCACAAAAAAAAGAAAGAAAACAAATGACCAATTCCCTTGAACTGCATACAATACAAATCCACCAGAGATAAGACTGTATCTGGCAAACTGGGAACTAGTGGGTTGGTCAATGCCGCCCTCTAGTGGGCAAAACTACAAGGAGGGAATTTAAGGTGGTCAGATTGTAGAGACAACCTCTAGATATGAAAAGTATCAGGTTTTTAACAGATTGGGAGTCAGACTTCGGCCTTGTGTGATCAGGATACTACCCAGAGGCCAATGGGAAGATGCTCAAACCTCCACTGCTTCCTGACTCTAGGAGGGTACAATATCGGTGTGTGTGTGTGTGTGTGTGTGTGTGTGTGTGTGTGTGTGTGTGTGTGTGTGTGTGTGTGTGTGTGTGTGTGTGTGTAAGTAAGTAAGTAAAGTTTATTTATAGAGCACCTTTCACAGACAGTCAGTCACAAAGTGCTTTAACAACAGAAAGGTAAAACAATAATAATCAATAAACAAGCCAAGTAATAAGGTAATAGTAATAATAAAGCAGAGAGTTAAAAAGAAACCAAAGTTAAAAAGAGTTAACAAGAAACAGAACAATTAGCATTACAACAATTAGGCCTAGCCAATGCAATTATGAAAGGCCTGTTTAAAAAGATGAGTTTTCAGCATTCGTTTAAAAATGTCCACAGAGTCTATAGTTCCTAATTGGAGGGGGAGCTGGAGATTGGAGGTTCCATAGCCTAGGGGCAAAACCAGAAAAGGCTCGATCGCCTTTGGTTATTAATTTAGTAGGTGGAACTCAACAAGGCCTGGGAGGCAGATCGGAGTGACCTTCTGGTGTGTGTGTGTGTGTGTGTGTGTGTGTGTGTGTGTGTGTGTGTGTGTGTGTGTGTGTGTGTGTGTGTGTGTGTGTGTGTGTGTGAGCAGTAGGGTACCCTGAGCGTTCCAGAGAGAGGCAGTGTGTTGGTGTTTCTTCCAGGACTCAGAGAGATCCAGTACATGCAGGAGGCTTTGTCCAAACTGGTGCACAAAAGGTAAGGAGTTAAAACCCTAAAAAAAACACATCTGTTTAGTCTATATCAGGGCTGGGCAATTATTTTTTCCCAAGGGGCCAAATGAGATCCATAAAATATTGTGGAGAAGCCAAGACTAAAGGCTGAACTAAAGTGTGCGTAATGTTAATTTAATTTCAAGATAGAAAGTAAGCATTTTGACACCAGGTCCCTCTATTTATTCAGAATTTGAGCCACGGACCACCATTTGATAACAATTTCGCCCCACAGACCCAACACTAAAGATTTCTTTTAGTTTTGTCCACAATTCCAGGCTGGATTTCACAAACAACAAAAACAGGCAAACAGAGATAAAAATGACCTTTTTTCATTCTATGGCTAACTTAGATTTAAACAAATAGAGACAGAATATGAACAAAAATGTCCATAAGAAAATAATATTTAAAGGTTATAAATTTATTTGCGTTAGAGCTTGTGAAATAAGTATTTGATCCCTAAGCACAACCTGACTTAGTACTTGGTGGAAAAACCCTTGTTGGCAAGCACGGAAGTCGTAGTTGGTCACCAAGTTTGCACACATCTCAGGAGGGATTTTGGCCCACTCCTGGTTAGATCTTCCCTCCAAATTTTGAAGGTTTCGAGGCTGTTGCTTGCCAACTCAAAGCTCAATCTCCCTCCATAGATTTTCTATAGGATTAAGGTCTGGAGACTGGCTAGGCCACTCCATGAGCTTAATGTGCTTCTTCGTGAGCCACTCCTTTGTTGCCTTGGCCGTATGTTTTGGGTCGTTGTCATGCTGGAAGACCCAGCCACGATGCACCATGACCAAGACGGTTTGATGACATATGTAAATCATTCACAATAAAATTCTGAAATATTAAATTTCCAATATTTCCATCAGTCCCCACCATACAGACGTCAGACGGTGCGTAATCACCACCATGCTGTTACGTCACCCGCAGGGTGGACGCGCGCAGACGGACGCGCGGACAGACAGACAGATGTGTGGACGGACGGACAGACATGGGGCAAAATATAGACCTTACGGTGGAGACAATAAATCCAGGAAAGTTGCTGCAGTCGGTTGGTTCACTGATAAACAAATATATCCAAAATGTACTGGAAAAACTGTTGAAATGAACAAAACTATCAAAACTAACTATCAGAGTCACCCACACAGGGTGACTGTTACATCACCCTGTCACTGCCAGTGACTCACCATACCGTAAGGTGGTGACTGTTACATCACCCTGTCACTGCCAGTGACTCACCATACCGTAAGGTGGTGACTGTTACATCACCCTGTCACTGCCAGTGACTCACCATACCGTAAGGTGGTGACTGTTACATCACCCTGTCACTGCCAGTGACTCACCATACCGTAAGGTGGTGACTGTTACATCACCCTGTCACTGCCAGTGACTCACCATACCGTAAGGTGGTGACTGTTACATCACCCTGTCACTGCCAGTGACTCACCATACCGTAAGGTGGTGACTATGTTAGACCCCTGCAGGCAACTGTTATGTCACCCTGTGACGTAACAGCAGCAGTTGCACGGACGGACGGACGGACGGACAGACAGGGGGTGAATCATAGTCACCATCTTACAGTGGAGACAACAACAATCATAACCCCCCTATAAGCACTGTGTGGGACAATTGGGTCTGACCCAACCAAGCAGGCACCCAAGTGCTTGCTTGGGTCTAAGAGCACACTTAGCGCATCCGGTAGACCAGTGGTTTTCAACCTTTTTCATACCGGGGCCCACTACAGTATTTATTCAACATTTGAGTCACGGACCACCATTTGATGGCATTTTAGCCCCACAGACCTTTTGTTTTTGTTCACAAATTCCAGGCTGGATTTGAGAAACAAAGCAGTCAAAACATACAGATCAAAATGACCATTAATCTACTACATTCTCTAGTTGTATAGACTTGGGGCTATAATTCACATGGCCATCCGCTGCCCGCCACCCGCAGCTTTAATAATATCGCCTGGCGTTTTGCAGGCGGCGCCAATAGTCCCGCATCTGGGCGGGCGTGACGCGGTGGGCAGCGACCACGACGCGCTGAGCGTTGACCAGGCGTGCATAGCGGTCGCCACCGACGCCACCGGCGGGGAAGAACTCTTCAGGGAAGTACTCTTCGACGGGGAACAGGTCGGGGCTCGGCGGGGGCGTGATGGCAACGCCCAGCCTCTCCAGGGCCATGCCCACATGGACGTCCTCAAAGGGCGAGAAGAGACGGGGGACCACGCCGCCCCCTCCCAGCGAGGCGCTGTAGATCCGCCCAGCCAGGTCCGAGGAGAGCAGGTAGGCCGGCCCGCTGCAGTAGTCTGGGTACGTCTCGCCCGGATACTCCTCCTCGGACACGTACCACTTAGAGCGCGCGTCTCGGAAGGGCCGTTTGCCCTTCAAGACCAGACCCGTGATCAGGCTCCTCCTCAGAGGAGGAGGAGGAGGCTCCCGGCGCCAGCCCAGAACCTCATGGACCAGGTACTGGGTGTTGACGAAGACGTCGCTGTCTGCCTTCATGACGTAGGCGGCCCCGGGGCAGTGGCGCGCCACCCAGTTCAGGCCCATCAGGGTCTTGACCGTCAGGTTGCGGTAGGTGTCCTTAAAGTCCTGCTGGAGGATGTCTCCGTGCCTCCGGTTCTCCTCCTCCAGCAGGGAGCGCCACTGCTCCTCCTCCTCCTCCGTCCTTCCCAACAGGAACAGCCGCAGCACCCGCGGCCCGTCGCCTGCACCCGGGGAACGGCTCCTCTCCACCCGCGGCCCGTCGCCTGCACCCGGGGAACGGCTCCTCTCCACCCGCGGCCCGTCGCCTGCACCCGGGGAACGGCTCCTCTCCACCCGCGGCCCGTCGCCTGCACCCGGGGAACGGCTCCTCTCCACCCGCGGCCCGTCGCCTGCACCCGGGGAACGGCTCCTCTCCACCCGCGGCCCGTCGCCTGCACCCGGGGAACGGCTCCTCTCCACCCGCGGCCCGTCGCCTGCACCCGGGGAACGGCTCCTCTCCACCCGCGGCCCATCGTCGCCTGCACCCGGGGAACGGCTCCTCTCCACCCGCGGCCCATCGTCGCCTGCACCCGGGGAACGGCTCCTCTCCACCCGCGGCCCATCGTCGCCTGCACCCGGGGAACGGCTCCTCTCGGCGCCCCACGTCTCCCGTATGGCGCTGCGCTGCTCCACCTGGTGAGCCTCGGTGGGAATCAGCAGCACCAGGAAGGGCTGCTCCTCTTCCTCAAGGCATTTGGCCTCCTGGTTGATGAGGTAGCGGAACGGCCCAGCGGCAGGCGACAACGGCGGCCAAGGCGGCGCACTGCCGTTGTTGTCGTTGTCGGCGGGTTCTCCTGGTGGCGCCAGAGGCCAAGAGGACGCCGGCAGACCAGCCGTCTGGATCCAGCCGCTTACGTTGAACCTTTCTGGCTGAGACACCTCAGTCTGGTCATGGGGCTTTGAACCTGCAGCGTCCTGAGGACCACCGGGCTGAGACACCTCAGTCTGGTCGTGGGGCTTTGAACCGGCACCGTCCTGAGGAGCACCGGGCTGAGACACCTCAGTCTGCTCGTATTGATGCCAGGCCAAGACCAAGACCCAGGCCAGGAGACAGGACAAGAGCAGCAGGATGGTAGCGACGGTGAGCACATAGCGGCGGAAGAGGAATCTACTCTGCATGGTCATTGATATTCTGATGCTGAACAGCTATCACGGACCTATACTGCTTTTTAAGCATGTTTTAGTTACGTCATCAAGAAGTTGACAAAACAGTCAAACATACAGTAGATCAAAATGACCATTAATCTTCTACATACTCTAGTTGTGTAGACATGGGCTAATTCACATGATGAATATTTTCAAGGTTCAAGGTTCTTTATGTCACTCCAGTGTATGTCAGGACATATAGCCTACAGTACAGGGATGAAATAACGTTTCCATTGTTCCCCAGTGCAATAAGACAATAGACACTGCAATAAGAAAAAGGACAAATACAAACAATTTTAAGTTTTCACTTGAGAGTGTATAAATGACGGACGTGCGCGGACAGACGGACGGACAGACAGACGGACAGGGTGCGAATTATAATCACCACCTTACGGTGGAGACAATAATCTACACAATTAGAAAAGAATCATTATTTTGAGAACAACATTGTCAAGCTCTTCAATTAAATTTGCAGATTCCCTGCTTGAAAGGGACGGTACAGTCCACACAGTGTTTAAACTGGGTTTCACTCGTACAGTGACCACACGTTTGTCTTCTTTTTACTCTTCTTAACTTAGTTTTTCAGTTGAGTAAAGCTGTACGTGTAGGTACTGTAGGTATTGGCACAGGGGAAAAACCTTGGAGTGCAAACATTTTGCCAGTTTATTTCTCCTAAATTGTAACTCCAACTTGAAAATCCTTAGTTTTGGGTCTGAGAGACTAAACATCGAGTTACATCTAGTTAACCAACTTTCCATCATTTAGCCTGTGGACCACCTGGAATCCTCTCATGGACCACTGGAGGTCCCCGGACCACCTGTTGAAAAGCCCTGCTTTAGGCTACTAAACTAAAGTTGTATTTGCCTGGGGCTGCCGCTGCCCTCGTCTCTTCATTCCTACACAACAACCGTCATTGGTTATTATTATTGTCGACCTAATCAATCTATCAACTTGATGACAGACTGCTCTATACAGGCAACATCAGTGCGGGGACCACCGACCACTGCTTAAACGTGTATGCATGTAGTTGATATTGGCCACGAAGTCACGTTTTCAAAATCACACGTCTGCATTACGATGGGAGATTTGTGTCCGTGCGCTCAAATGTTCTACTCAAAAACACACAGTTTCACCGCTCGGCAATAAATCCTTGGCGCAGCGCGGACATGCGTCTGACGGTGGCGTGGCATAGGTCTCGCTGTAAGCACAGGACTATCCCGCACCCATCGTAGAAAAATAAAACTCAGGTCCGGGACGATTGAAAGTGATGGTCGCTTTCTTGTCCAACTCCACGGGAAACAACAGTGATCTGCTTGCGGCTACAATGAATGAAGGAAGGGGAGGGGTCGATGTTACAGCCAGTAGTAGAGCAGTTGCGACATTGAGGGGGCAGAAAACAGCGAGCGGCCTACTTAAAGTAGAGCGTGATTCACAACGGCCATGCTCGTGTAACATGGATACTATTAGGCATACTACAAAACTATTTAAAGTAAAGTGGTACAGCGGCCGTGCCCGTCCAACATGGACTAAGTGGTTTAAGAGAATTAAAGCTGGCCTGTCGCCTGAGGACTTGTCACAGATAGCTGTCCCAATGCTGAATAAAAGTATGTAGAGCAGCCACCATTACACATTTCCATGGAAGTGAACGGAGATGTCGCAACTCTGGGTTATTTGCCTTTCTGTGTGGTGCAACTCTGCCTTTCTCTATGGCTCTGGTAGAGTTGCACCCAGTTGTGCTAGGTCTGGACCGTAGCTTTTTGACGTCACGATATTCCAAGGAATTAATTTACTTCATTTTATATTAGCCGCTGTGGACGCAGTAGGAGCGCAATTAGTGGCTAAGAACATTGCGGTAGTAGTAAGCAACTATCTTGTGAAGTTTGGTGCAATATGAGCTTGCGGATCTTCTGTGATGGTGTCAAAACTGTTTTGCCTGTGTTACTCCAACTGAGTAGATGTGATGTGGTGTGATGTGATGTATCACAGAAACAATACAACAATTTACTATTTTTAATCGCAAACAGATTTCACACCCAGAACCTTTTCCACTGGATGGATTTCAGGGTATACCGACCATGTCATTATTCCGACCTCTCATAATTCCGACTTCCCATAATCCCAAAATCCTGTTCTTCCGATGGTGGGAAAAACGGGATGTCGGACCTATGGGAGTTCTTATTTTTTGGCTTTTTTCAGAATTATGGGAGGTCGGAATACTGGGTGGACACCACCGAACCGGTGCATGCAATGGGGGAAGAAGCCAATCAGGGTAACCAATAAGGGCTACCATTGATCCAAAACCGCACTGTTCTGTCCTCCCATTGTTAAAAAAAAATACTTAACACTATCTCTAAAACTCACCCGCAACATAACACGCTGCAGTGTGGACACACAGTGTGTGTGTGTGTGTGTGTGTGTGTGTGTGTGTGTGTGTGTGTATATGTGCCAAATTCAGGTGAATAATTGTTAAATATCTGCATCAGGTAAGTTACATTAAGATAAGTCGATCTACACAATTAGAGAATGTAGAAAAATTTCTACAAAATGTACATGTTCGCTCCTAATGATACCAACATCAAATTGTTTAATTTAGGTCTGGAAGTCTAAATAAATGTCATCAAATGGAGGTCTGTGGCTCAAATGAAGAATAAATGATTGACCTTGATATGAATATTCTCGAAAAACACTCATTTAAGGTATATTTAGAACTCATAAAAATATGCGATTAAATTGCGATTAATCAATGACTAACTATCACTAGCGTCATTTATAATGGGTGCGTGGGTGCGTGGCACCCATGGGCCCCATCGCCACTCTAGGGGGGCCCCGAGGCCCAAACAGACTTTTTTCCTTCTCCTTTTATTAAAATATATCTTGTCGCGTGGGGCCCACGCGAGCAGAATACGGGAGATGAGCTAATGTCACTTTACTTTCATCTAAAAAACAGCAACCTTACAGTCAGACGTACAAAGATGGCTAGTGTCAAAGCTGCGACATTGAGGCGTCAGAAACTAAGCGCTCGAGAGCTGTTTGTGCAGCATGTTGGTCCCTATTTATTGTCCCGATCCTCAACAGAAGTCTATGTAGAATGGCCGCCCTTGGACTGGCCACTTAAAGAGAACGGAGTTGTCGCTGCTGCTCGACTCTGTGCTTACCTTTTGAAAGTCCGCTGAGATTTTTTTGAGATTCCAATCTAAAAACTCTCAGGCCATTCTCACCCAATTTCAATAATTCCAAGTGTGGTCCAAGTATATCCAAGTACATTTTCAGTTGCTATATAGGTCATGCGTTTATAGTATGCATTTATCACACAAAAGGAGAGGGGAGATTTTCGCATTTTCTCCATGCACTGTCTCTGTGCCCCGTGCCGTGCATATCGGGGATTCCCCGTTCTTATAATATGGAATACGACACAGCTGTGTATATGGAGCTAATTACATGATCTCAGTCTGTTTGCACAGTATAATCTATTTTACTCTAGGCCTATATATAATCAATTCTATTTATAAAATATAATCTTAATATAATCAAGAGCTATTTATAAGTCCTCAATATAAAATCACAAAGAGCTTAATATGCCTATCTTATGTGTTTATCATATATTTTAATTTAGCTTTAAAACATAGGTGACAGGAACTGTAACCAAATAACAAACTATATTCAAACTATAAACTCAGCACTTAACCCTCCATCTAGTCAACCCCTTGAAGCATCTCCAGAAAGGTGTGAAGAGCTTCTCCTCCATTTTGCGAACAAAATTCTAACAATTAGACAGCAGATTGTCCCTGACTCCAGAGCACTTGGGGAATGCCCCGCCCCTCTCCCTGCCAAGCTTGATCAATTTGCACTGGTCTCTCTGTCAACTCTCGAGGAGACCATTTTGCACATGAAATCCTCCACATGCACTTTAGATACTATCCCAACCAGATTTTTAAAAGAAATTTTACCTGTTCTAGGACCTGACATTTTAGCCATTGTAAATCGTTCTCTGTCCTCTGGCACTTTTCCCTCCAGTTTTAAGTCTGCTATTGTTAAACCCCTCCTGAAAAAGCCAACTCTCGACCCCTCTGTTTTAGACAATTTTAGACCAATTTCTAACCTTTCTTTTTTATCCAAAATTTTAGAAAAAATAGTATCTAATCAACTCATCCTGTTTATGAACTCCAATAATCTTTTTGAGGACTTCCAGTCTGGTTTCCGTGCTGGTCACAGCACAGAAACTACTCTTTTAAAAGTCACAAATGACCTTTTACGTGCTGCGGACTGCGGAAATTGTTCAATTTTAATTCTTTTAGATCTGAGCTCGGCCTTTGATACTGTCCATCATTCTATTTTAATCGATCGCCTGTCTAAATGGGTGGGAATTGGCGACACGGCCCTGGCTTGGTTTAGCTCCTATCTCACTGGTAGGAGCTTTTCTGTGGCGATTGGGGATGCTAAGTCGTCCGAGATCCCCCTCACATCTGGTGTTCCCCAGGGATCCATCCTAGCCCCGTTATTATTTTCCATCTATATGCTACCACTCGGTCACATCATCCGAAAACATCACGTCAACTTCCACTGTTACGCAGACGACTCTCAGCTGTATATCCCCCTCAAACCCGGTAGCAATGATCTTCCTCAAATTCTCTCCTGCCTGTCAGACATCAAGTCCTGGATGTCACAGAATCTTCTATTACTCAACGATTCTAAATCCGAAATCCTCCTCTTTGGCCCCCCAGCTTCCATCCCTACTCTCCAGTCACAGCTCGGCATCTTCACCAATAACGTCAAACCGGTTGCACGAAATTTAGGAGTCTTATTTGACTCTAATTTATCTTTTAACCAGCAGGTGACTAAGGTGGTACAATCATGTTTTTATCAGCTTCGCAATATCTCTAAAATTAAATCATTCATCTCATTCTCCGATCTGCAAAAGGTAATCCATGCTTTCATCACATCACGGCTTGACTATTGTAATTCCATCTACTCTGGGCTCAATAAAAAGACTATTTCCCGCCTTCAAACTGTACAAAACTCCGCCGCCAGACTATTGACCAGCACCAGAAGGCGTGAGCACATCACTCCTGTCCTTGCCTCCCTTCACTGGTTGCCTGTTAAATATCGCATTGATTTTAAAATTTTAATTACCACTTTTAAAGCCCTACATGGCCTGGCCCCCTGTTATATTAGGGACATGCTGGTTCCGCACATACCAACTCGTAGCCTTAGATCGGCTGATAGGGCTCTCCTGGTAGTACCAGCTACCCGCCTAGTCACCATGGGTGACCGGGCTTTCTCGGCCCGGGCTCCTAAGCTCTGGAATGCCCTGCCTGAAGGCCTTCGTCTCATTAATTCACTTTCCACCTTCAAATCCCATCTTAAAACCCACCTGTTCACGTTAGCTTTTAATTGATGCATTACCTGTTTACCAATTTTTCTTGCTTGTACTTCGTTCTTGTTGTTGTTTTTTACTGTTTGTTATTTTTGCATCTTATTTTATTCTGCACTGTAAAGCACTTTGTAACTTTGTTTTAAAAAGTGCTATATAAATAAAGTTTATTATTATTATTATTTATTATAACAATCCTACTGACTCTACTGATTAAAAAACAGCCACTGCAACCATATAATCTATGGTAGGATATGTTAATCACTTATCATGTGTGGCATAGCCCTAAATGTTAATATATTTTAGTTTTTTTCTAGGGTGGGATGTCTGTATTCATCTATCAAAATACATTTATCTAAATAAATCCATTCATCTTCACCTGCTTATCCATAGCATGGTTGGCTGATTGGTAGACTCTTGTTATAATTTTCTGGCTATTAGTATTCAACCTTATAATGTAATGTTGCTTGTTGATTTTTATTAGTCAAGGTGGGATAGGACGAGAATATAGGCCGTAAAAGAGAGCCTTCCCAAACGATCCAAATTATCTGACAAACACCTCTGCACGCGCATGTGTGAGCGCACGCTGAGAGGGCCCTTTTGATATCGGCACCCATGGCTGAACCCTAATGTCGCCACTGCTAACTATGGGCAATCATGCGATTAATCGCGATTAAAATTTTTAATCGGTTGACAGCTCTAATATACATATATATATACATATATATATATATATATATATATATATATATATATATATATATATATATATATATATATATATATATATATATATATATATATACATATATACATATACATATACATATATATGCACGTGCACGCACCCATGCACCCGCGCACCGAAAAATGTGCGCAGAAAAGTCGATTTTTGGCGGAAAATTGTGTGTGTGCGTGCGTGCGTGCGTGAGAGAGAGAGACGCACTATGGCACAGAGCCGATCCAGAGCCGACAGAGCCGTGCTTCAATATGTTGACAAGTGTCATGGAGATGCTAATTTTCCTTTCCAGTTCGATTTGGCACCTGCTGCCAAAACTACTAGCTGCTGTTCTGACTATGGTATTACTGCACTTACCTGTCCAGCCAACTGTCCTGACTTTAACCCAGCATAGAATCTGGGTTGTATTGTCAAGAGGAAGGTGTGAGACATAAGACTGAAAAATACAAATTAATTTACATGCAGTATTAATTAGCTGTGATTAATTTGAATAATTCTTAATGATTCAACAGAACTAAGAGTCTCCATGTGCATAAGCATGAGGTAACATAGAGCTGAGGGAACATAGAGCTGAGGGAACATAGAGCTGAAGGAACATAGACATGACCCCTGCCCTGTGTATATATATGTATATATATGTATAGTGGTCCCTGGTATGAAAAAGGTTGAACAGCAGTGGTCTCTGCCCATGTTGTGTCCTCAGAGCGTATGTGGAGTTCCACAGGACATCCAAGGGCTCTGGGGTCCTCCCTGAAGTCACCCTGGCTCTGTTCCTGAACCTTCAGAGCCTGCCCCTGGACCTGATGGTGTACCTGAACGATGACGTGGAGGACTACGCCCACAACCAGGGCAAAACCATCGCTCACATGAAGTACTCACGGTACGGAAGGAGGGAATTTTAAATTCTTAAAACTGATCTTAACCCATTGTGTCCTGATCAGATTCTAGTTTCTGATGCTAGATTCTAGTCCCTGACCTAGATTCTAGTTCCTCTCAGTAGACTGTAGTTTCTAAAGTTATATTCCAGTTTCTGACACTAAATTCTAGTCCATGACACTAAATTCTAGTTTGTGACACTAAATTCTAGTCCATGACACTAAATTCTAGTTTGTGACACTAAATTCTAGTCCATGACACTAAATTCTAGTTTGTGACACTAAATTCTAGTCCATGACACTAAATTCTAGTTTGTGACACTAAATTCTAGTCCCTGGCACAAGGTTCTAGTTTTTCTGGAAAAATCTCTTCCTGGGTCAGTGATTCCTAACATATTTCATAGGAAGGACCCCCAGAAATATCTATTATTTGGCTGTGTACCCCCATCTGAAAACATGTTGTTTGTTCTAGGAATCCCCCAGAAGCAAAGGTTTGAGTTAAAAATGTTTGCTTCCGAAATAATGTATTCAAAGATTTGCACCACATTTTAACATTCAAAAATGGCAGAACTACAAGCTCATATATGAGCTTGTAGATCTGCTATTTTTCAACAGATAAAACACCAAAACGCGTTCAGTACACAAAGGGTCAAAGGGGGCACGGTGAAACAGTGGTTAGTGCTGTAGCCTCACAGCTAGAAGGTCCTGGGTTCGATTCCCGCTAGGGGCGCTGCTGTGGGTGCTGGCGGCATCATCAGTGCTTGCATGTTCTCCCCGTGTCCCCTATGGTAGATACCCTCACATGTTCTCCCCGTGTCCCCTATGGTAGATACCCTCACATGTTCTCCCCGTGTCCCCTAGGGTAGATACCCTCACATGTTCTCCCCGAGTCCCCTAGGGTAGATACCCTCACATGTTCTCCCCGTGTCCCCTAGGGTAGATACCCTCACATGTTCTCCCTGTGTCCCCTATGGTAGATACCCTCACATGTTCTCCCCGTGTCCCCTAGGGTAGATACCCTCACATGTTCTCCCCGTGTCCCCTAGGGTAGATACCCTCACATGTTCTCCCCGTGTCCCCTAGGGTAGATACCCTCACATGTTCTCCCTGTGTCCCCTAGGGTAGATACCCTCACATGTTCTCCCCGTGTCCCCTAGGGTAGATACCCTCACATGTTCTCCCTGTGTCCCCTAGGGTAGATACCCTCACATGTTCTCCCCGTGTCCCCTAGGGTAGATACCCTCACATGTTCTCCCCGTGTCTCCTAGGGTAGATACCCTCACATGTTCTCCCTGTGTCCCCTAGGGTAGATACCCTCACATGTTCTCCCTGTGTCCCCTAGGGTAGATACCCTCACATGTTCTCCCTGTGTCCCCTAGGGTAGATACCCTCACATGTTCTCCCCGTGTCCCCTAGGGTAGATACCCTCACATGTTCTCCCCGTGTCCCCTAGGGTAGATACCCTCACATGTTCTCCCCGTGTCCCCTAGGGTAGATACCCTCACATGTTCTCCCCGTGTCTCCTAGGGTAGATACCCTCACATGTTCTCCCTGTGTCCCCTAGGGTAGATACCCTCACATGTTCTCCCTGTGTCCCCTAGGGTAGATACCCTCACAAAAACATGCAGTAATCCTGGTCTCTAGACTGCCTCCCCCTGGCCAGCCGTGGCGCCTGATGGAGGGGACAGGAACTGGTTGGAATAACGTGTTCCTTCCACAACGCTACGTCCAACCAGGGAAACTCCCCCTGTCAGGTGAAAAGAAGGCAGCTTGGACTCCTCATGCATTGAAGGAAGCATGAGGCCAGTCCGTTGCCTCCTCCCCAGGTTGGCGGAGGATGTGTAGAGCCCAGGATCACATTAGGAATCCTCCCCAGGTTGGTGGAGGATGTGTAGAGCCCAGGATCACATTAGGAATTGGCACTGGGTGAAAGAATTATATTAGTGCAGCGGTTAAGCTCATGAAATGGAAGGTATTGTGCATTTTATGACTAAAGCATGAAACTTTCTACAGTGTTTCTATACACCATGAAGTTTCTTTTCAGATGTGGAACCCCGTCTGGGTTGAAGGGGTTCCACCTGTTACAGGCTGTACAAACATGGATATGTCAAAAACAACATATTTTTCAGTTTTTGGCAGGCATAAAGACAGTATATCAACAAGAAGAGTTCAGGAACCCACTAACCATCATCAAATTACTTTAATGGGTTATATCAGCAGCATAGGATATGTAAATAGCATTTCAGGGGGCATTGGGTCACAAAAACACCTCATATAAACACAGACAAAAAAATCGGATTTTCTACAATTTGTGTTAAATTGAATTGAGCTCTCTTCTGGATTGAGACATCTCTTTCTGACATGTCCTAGTTGCAATAGTTTCTCTGAGTTGCAGTAAAGAGTGTTTACCATGCAATGACACTATTTGTGAGGCCTAAAGGCCTATTCATAGTTGATCTTCGGTGATCACCGCAACCACCGTTGCCTACAATATTATGTAATACCACCGCAAACACTGCTCTTTCTAGCCCTCCTCTCTGATTTTACTAACCACCGCAGCAGTGCTCACTGGAAGTGGCCACCTGATAGAGCTAAACCAATTACATTGGCCGGGAGCCGCCAGGCAATGTTGATTGGTCCAGAGGTTTGGAACACCGGCTGCTTCTTTTTGACAGCTCGACACGTAAAAAAGAAAACACCCAAGTTACAACACCCCATAGCATGACAGGCTGGAGGAGAACGAAGGAAGGAATTTAATGATAAAGACAATGACATAAATGGAATAGGAAATAAACAGAAAGCAGAAAGGACTATAATTGAGGCAGGTATGAAGTAGAGAGAGAAAACAGAGGGTAAAATATAAACAACAATGGGTCCGAGGAGAATGGGAGAGGGGAGGCGGAGGGGCTGGCAGTGGTTTATACATTATGAATAGCGGTGGCCGTGGTGGTTTGAGCGTTGCTCACAGTGATCACCGAAAATCTAAACTCTGAATGAGCCTTAACAGTCTCCTGAGTAGGGTTGTCACGGTATGAGATTTTACAGTATTACGCTATTGGAAACCTATACCTCGGTATTTCATGGTATTTAAAAAAATTATAGCAGAACTGCACTTTGAACGCTCAGAACTATAGGCTATGCCCGGAAGTGTCACCACTTTCGGACTCACCTTTGGTGACCTTGAGGATTCATTGAGCCCAGAGCTGCTGTTCGCTGCATAGTCTCCATTATAATATTACATTATGTTCATAAAATCATACAAACAGCTCCAAAAGGGACTGTATGAAGAACTGTATGAAGAGTGTAAAAATGAAACCAAGTGGACCCTTGCGGGTCCATTTGGTTTCATTTTTACACTCTCAAGAGTTAAAATATTCATCATCTGAATTAGCCTACACAACTAGAGAATGAAGTATGTTTGACTGTTTTGTATTCCCAAATGGAATTGTGGACAAAAGCAAAAGAAATCTTTAGTTTTGTGGTCTGTGGGGCTAAAATGTCATCAAATGGTAGTCCGTGGCTCAAATGCCGAATAAATAGTGGGCCCTGGAGTCAAAAATGTTGAAAACCACTGCTTCATATGAAAAACTTTGGAGTTGCCCACCCTGCCGTTCTTCCAGCCCACCCTAGTAGGGCTGGCTAAATTCGGCCCTGGAATCTACTAAAGAAAGATGATCCAACACAATGATGGAGAGGACATCCCACACCTCCCTATGTGGACATATTGAAGAAAGATGCTGGTGCAGAGAACACAGAAAGATGCTGGTGCAGAGAACACAGAAAGATGCTGGTGCAGAGAACACAGAAAGATGCTGGTGCAGAGAACACAGAAAGATGCTGGTGCAGAGAACACAGAAAGATGCTGGTGCAGAGAACACAGAAAGATGCTGGTGCAGAGAACACAGAAAGATGCTGGTGCAGAGAACACAAATGAGCTGGCCAGATGTATGGAGAACCGAGATGACTGGCGACGCAGTGGAGGGCTGGTCTGACCACGTAGGTGAGAAGAAAGGGTAAAGCAGTGGTGGTCTTTTTTCCATTTCATCTATCTAGATCCCATTCACCCGCCTCCCCATAGAGATTTCCAAATAATATTTATATAAATTATTGTAAGCCGCTATAAGCCATCCAGGATCCTAATAATTCATGGCATAACATGATTTGTTTTACACATAATCTAATATTATACAGTCATGAATTGTCAGGATCCTGGATGAATTAATTCTATAGCGGCTTGAATAATTGATATAAATATTGTTTGGAAATCATGGAGGAAAATATGAATGGGGTCTGGATGGATGAAATACGGTATAAAAAAGACCACCACTTCTATGCTCTTTCTTCTTTCCTACATCTCTAGTTATCTTGCTTCTCTCTCCATACATCTGGCCAGCTCATCTGTGCACTCTGCACCAGCATCTTTCTTTAGTACATCACACACATAGGTAGGTGTGGGACGTCTCCATTGATGTCTGATGTCCATGGGTTTCTATAGGGCTTGTGTTAGGGCTTGTGTGTCCAGCATTCACAGCCATAGAAGAAAATGATCTTGATGTGCCGGGGGAGGTTGAGTTCCACACACTGGTCATACCATTAAGGGCTCTTCAGGCACGTGCTTTCCACCTTAGGTCTGTGGAGGCAACCCATGCACCTGGGTGTTTAAGGTCATTGTCCTCATTCAAGACCATATTGCTGATCCGATGTCCTTAGGGGATGTCCACTTTGGTAAGAAAAGACTGTGTTTACATGGTCAGACAGCAAGAATATGACATCAGTGTAGTCCAGGTCTGTGAGGGTTTCAGCAAGGTGTCTCATAGGGCATGATAGTGAAGCCTAGCTTCTTGGCTCTGACCATCTCCACCAATTCCTGTTCATACAGTTACCTTTGGAGCTATATAAAGAGATGCATTAGCACTTACCAATGATTCTTTTTTTATTGCTGCTGCTCACTCCCCTAATTTAGATGTTTTAATGGTGTAATAACAATGACATAACATGTATATCATAAAGTTAATTCATCATTTCCGTAGACTATTGTGGTTACTTTAAGTTATCATTCTTTAGAACAAAACTTCCTTTTAACACAATATATTATTAAAATGGAGTCTGGAACAAAACATGCCAAAATGCAAGTCAATTACTCCTCTATAGTTAGTGCTCGGCACTCGGCTGGAAAGCCTGTTGTCACAGAAACAGCCTAAACAGGTAGCTATGGATGCTCACGCTCTCGCTTTTTCACACACCATTTACTGTACTCCTCTAGCAGTGGAGGGAAAGCAAGTAACTAGCATAGATAATAGAAGTACTTCAAGTACGTGTTTTTGCTGTTTTTTGTGTGTGTGAATTACTCCTCCTCCTGAAAGTAGTGATAGTTCCGGGCAGGCAGTTCTGAGCACGCACAGTGCCGTTTTACTGTAAGTTAGAACAGTATTTTTTTTTTTCTTTATATGTATTTTTTAAATACTATGAAATACCGAGGTATAGGTTTCCAATAAAACCGTAATACTGTAAAATCTCATACCGTAACATCCCTACTTAGGACACTCTTAGGCCTCACGAATAGTGTAATATTGCATGGTAGACACTCTTTGCAACTAGTAGACACTTTACTGCACTAGGAAATGTCAAGAAGAGATATCAAATGCTCAATCCAATTGAACACAAATAGTTGAAAATCCGATTTTTTAGTCTGTGTTTATATAAGGTGTTTTTGTGACCCAATGGCCCCTAAAACCCTATTAACATATCCTATGCTGCTGATATAACCCATCAAAGTAATTTGATGATGGTTAGTGCGTTCCTGAACTCTTCTTGTTGATATACTGTCCTTATACCTGCCAAAAACTGAAAAATATGTTGTTTTTGACATATCCATGTTTGTACAGCCTGTAACAGGTGGAACCCCTTCAACCCAGACGGGGTTCCACATCTGAAAAGAAACTTCATGGTGTATAGAAACACTGTAGAAAGTTTCATGCTTTAGTCATAAAATGCACAATAGGTTTGCTTACCCGCTGTACTATATATATATATATATATATATATATATATATATATATATATATATATATATATATATATATATATATATATATACAGTATTGAAAATGAGTGGAATTCCCAATTAAGACACGTGCATGCACACTTGCATGTGCATGTGCGTCCACCTGCGCAACACACACAGACACGCTATTAAAGCAAGTATAGCATATTGAGAAAGATTGTTTACAGTACTGAATTGTATCCCTAATAGTAAATGACAAGACAAAAAAACATAGGCATCTAAATAATGTAGATGTGAGAAGTCGTCCCCCCGTGTGTGTCCCTCCACTACACCCCTGGTGATAAGATGACAGACGTGTCTGATGAAAATATTTCATATTTCTGAGGTTTATTGTGAATGATTTCACATTTGTCATACCATTGGTTTCTAACTGGGTCGCGCTACCACCTTGTAGATCTGCTATTTTGAGAAACGTGCCACCATGTCCCTGTACAATACAGTACATCTGCTCATCACATAAAGAACATCTTGCCATTATTTGTTTTCAGAACGTTTCTGATTGTAACCTGTTTATCATTACTAATGCAGCAGTTATAGTTTGAGTTTTCTGTCACCAATGTTTATCTGTTCCCAGGAGACTCTTAGCCTAGGTCACGCTGACCTCTGAACCAGTTCCATCTAGTATAATCTTTTATTGTTTTGTTTTACTTATACTTTGTGCTACTTGAGACAATTATTATTGGATTCAGCTCAAGTACGCTTTGTTTCCCGGCTGTCTGATAGTCTGTGGTCCTTCCTTTCTAAATTTTGCTCAGCTATCAAAGGATTTACAGTCCTCTTTCCTATTGTCACCTATATGAAGATATTTTTCTAAAAGAAGTATCCTCTCTGTGCCTCTCTGAGCAGGTGGTGGAGGTAGGACACTTCTGGGGCTTCGTGGCGGACGAGGTCAGCCTGGAGAAGCAACGCCATCTGACCAAGGAGATTAACAGCATGCGTGAGAAGGTTCCGCTCAGCGTCTCCCTCTACCCCAACCTCCTGTGCCTGGCGCCGTACGCAGAGAGCGAGGCCCAGAGCCTGTTCTACCGGGCCAAGATCCTGCACATCCGAGGCAGCCTGGTGGAGGTGAGCAGGATGGCCTGCATGAGGCCAACGCTGTGCTGGACTTCATGCTTCAGGGGTTGACACTAAGGTCTCTGAGAAGTCAGGTTCTACTTGCCCTCAGGTCATGTATGGTCACTTGCCCTCCCAAAAATATATTGTAAATTTTGCATTTAAGTTTACTTCCTACTTGGGTGCTTTAAACCAGGGGTTTTCAACAGGTGGTCCCTGAGAGGGTTCCAGGTGGTCCCCAGCTAAGTTGGTTAACCAGATGTAACTCTTGAGAATGTAAAAATGAAACCATTTTGGACCCTTGCGGGTCCATTTGGTTTCACTTTTACACTCTCAAGAGTTAAAATTCCTCATCTTAATTAGCCCATAGTGGTCACAGACCCAGTGGTCCCTGACCCCAGCAAAATGATAGTTTGGAACCAAATGGACCTGGGAGAGAGATAGGTAGAGATATCTAGAAAGCAGGGAAAGACACAGAGGTGCAATGACTGCCTAAGTTGCACACTTGCCCGATCGGGCAACCAGGTTGCAGTCTTCACTATTACTATACACTATTACTTCACTATATTATTTTTACTTGCCCCGGGCAAGTGGGCAAGTGTTAGTGTCAACCCCTGTGCTTTATTCAGTTTATATACCAGGGTTGGGCAATTATTTTTCCCAGGGGGCCAAATGAGATGCATAAAATATTGTGGAGGACCAAGACTAAAAGTGGGCATGTGGTAAATATGTCATTATTAGGCCAATTATACCTGGAAAAAACTTTGTTTTTTTGTGCCACTGTGTTAAAGAATAAAATATGAGCTCTGTGGTCAAATAAACTAATATTTTTTATGCACTACATATGTTCATCATTGTATATATTGAGCTCATTGTAAATATGAGCTCTGTGGTCAAATAAAGTAATATTTTTTATGCACTACATATCTTCATCATTGTAAATGTCTTGTTTTTTCAGGTTTTCTTCGTGGACTTTGGCAACACTGCTACAGTGGCCTGTAGCAGTCTGAGAGAACTTCCTGCAGAACTGATGTCAGTTCCATTTCAGGTCTGTCACCACCAGCTTGACTGAAATAAAAACACTGACCATCAAAGTTAATAGTTATAAATAAAAGTAAGGGTGGGACTTGATTAAAAATTTTGATCTAATTAATTTCAAGCTTTGTAATTAATTAATCTCAATTAATCACAGTTACGGCCCATGATATGTCTAGGGGAAATCCATTGACTAATTTAGTAGAAATAACTGGCAAAATGTTGGTCAAAAATGGAAATTCTTCTATATTTTGAAAATGTGTAGATTCTTGGAAATTAGGTAATTCAGATGTTTGAATATAATTTAACATAAAATGAGATCGTAAAATGAAACCAAATGGACCCTTACGGGTCCATTTGGTTTCATTTTACGATCTCAAGAGTTACAGCTCTATGAGTGTCCATTTGATTACCAATGGTCCTTTCTAGGAAGGAAGGAGGACGAGGGTTTTATCTCTGGCGCCTGTCAACCAATTTCGCCCCAACTCACCAGTAAAAAAAAAAAGGCACTAGATTTTCCGCCAGGAGTTTTTCACTAATTTTGTTACTAGGGGGTAAATATAGCGACAAAGGCACCGCCAAGTTGGCAACACTGATGTGACGATGCTTGACTATAGTCACAGTAGGGCATTAACCGACTAGTCGATTGTCAATAAGTAAAACCACTAGTCGACCTCATTGTTACTAGTTGACTAGTCTATAAGAAATTAATAAAAACTGAGGTATTATTATTTTTATTACTAATATTGTTTTAGTCTTACAACATAAATCTTAGCTGGATTATAGTCACTAGTGTAGTTTTACGTTTACAATAACAAACATTATAATAACATGAGCGCGACGCTCGCCTCTGTCCCAGAAAGGTGCTTGGCTTCGAGTAGGGTCTGCCCCTGGCTTAAAACAAGTGCCGGGAGCCCAGGAGGTCAGGGGCAAGGCTTCCCCCTTTCCCGCCCCCACCTTTTTTTCTTTTTTAATATAATCATTTTTAATACCTGGTACATTAACGACTAGTCGACTAGTAAACTAGGCAACTAGTCGACAAGTGAATGCCCTAAGTCACACTTTTCTTTTTCCCTGTGCTGTGTTAGGCCAAGGAGTTCCAGCTGGCCGGCATGCATCCCTCAGCCCAGTCCATGATCCTGGGGGACCACTGGGCCAGCCGTGCCAGGGACCGCTTGGTCACCCTGACTAAAGGTCGCTCCCTCATGGTGCGTCTGTACTCCATCCTGCACGGCGTGGTGCGTGTGGAGCTGCTGTCTGATAACACCAGCGTAGCTGACATCCTGGTGAAGGAAGGACAGGAGAGCTACCACTCTACGTAGCTGACATCCTGGTGAAGGAAGGACAGGAGAGCTACCCTACCACTCTACGTAGCTGACATCCTGGTGAAGGAAGGACAGGAGAGCTACCACTCTACGTAGCTGACATCCTGGTGAAGGAAGGACAGGAGAGCTACCACTCTACGTAGCTGACATCCTGGTGAAGGAAGGACAGGAGAGCTACCACTCTACGTAGCTGACATCCTGGTGAAGGAAGGACAGGAGAGCTACCACTCTACGCTAAATACCACTGACTCTGGTGTTACACTTAAAAGTGATGCTTATCAAAAAACTCTAACCCATATTGACCTGACACTATGTATTCTACAAAACATTCGCTCTGAAAGAGTGTATAATACTAGAAGTTCGGGGCGCTTCGCGCCCCGAACCTCTAGCGCCACGCGTTGGATCTGTGAGGAACTAAATGTCATGAGTTCATTGTTTTTAATCAAATAGCTAGTTGGTGGAAAACTGCAGGGGTTCTGAAGTAGTGGATTGCAAACCATACATTCAAGTAATCAACGTTGACATAGACAACACATAAATAATAAGTAATATTGGTGTAAAAATGGTGTTACAAATCAAAATATTTTTATTGACATATGAAATCTGAAGAGGTTGTCTTAAGTGATGTGTACACCCTGAGCAAGCAGTTTTGCAACAGTGGTAGAGAATGAGTCCTTCTTAACCGAAAGAAACATCAGGCAGATCCTGGCTGTAGGGTGGAAGGCTGAGTGGTTTGAAGTTGTTGGAAGTAGGTTGGGAGGTCAGTCTTGATCTGCACTTGGTGGTCTGTGATATGAGCCCATGAAACTGTTAAATGGAAGACAGAAAAATATGTGGAGAGTGAGTACATAGCTATTGATGTCAATAGTAACTATATCAGTCATTGCCTTGAATGATCAATGTAACAAACAGGTTTAGAGTCACACACCATCCATGTACTGTATATACAGTAGGTAGAAATGAGAATGGGAAAGTGTGCATGCAATAGCAAAAGACGGACTGTAGATGAAGAAAGTCTCAACAATACATTGTTATAATCCAACATAGCCCTGGTCCAGTCAGTGCTTAAAGTGAGTGTTGGTATAGAGCTGCCATTAAGCATTTGCATAATGAGTGCGATTGGCTATTGGATTGGCAATTGTTCTCTGCTGGGTGTGAACTACAAAGAAACTGGACAATGGCACTTAATGTGTTGGTTAGAGGACACAGAATGGGAGTATTTGTTTTGAATGTGTCTGTAAGGTGTATTACTACAGTAAAATGTTGCAAATGGGTGGAATTTCCCTTTAAGTGCAATTGACATGTCACACACACACACACACACACACACACACACACACACACACACACACACACACACACACACACCCCTTGTAGATCGCCAACATCATAATATCATTAAACATCATTAAACATTGTTCACAGCTGGAGATGAACGGACATATGACGGCGGTATGGGAGAACAACTGAGTTACGAAAACTCAGTTCACTTTATAGGTCCCGTCAAATGGCCGATTTTCTACATAGACGTGGATTGAATAGGGACAAAGAAATGGGACAGCCGTGTAGGGAATGCATTGGAGTCTATGAGCTCACGTGAATACATGAACCACGTGACCAGCCCGTTTTCTGCCCCTCGTTGGCGTAAGTTGCGCAACAATGACCATAGCTTGGCTAAAAACCAGCGTGACGACGTATCGTCTTTGATACCGTTCTAACCAAGTATTCTGTCAAGTGAAAACAGTGCAGCTCGCCTATTGAAGTGTATGAGAACGCAATGCGTCCGTGTTTAAACACTGAAATCAGAGCACCGCCGCCGTAGTAGCATGTCATCCCACAGCCATTAGCAGAATGCTATATAGAGTACCCGCCATTGGACTGGCCCCATGAAGTCAACGGAGTTGGTGTAACTCTGCCCCTAAAATCAAAGTAAAGTTGCGCCAATGAGGGGTCAGAAACTGAGACTGTTCTGCAGGGGTTTGAAATAAGCTACATTGTAATCAATGAGGCGTGTGGCAAAGACGTCGATATTGAACAATACGTTCGGTACAATGACAACTAATGTGTTGTCATGTCTATGTCGTAGGCCTAGGCCTACTACAGAACAATGTAAAATATACATAGAGGTTTAAGGTAATTTCTGTTGGGCTGTTGCCTCGGTCCTATGCATTTATACCTGTAAAGTTGATAACGCAGTCATGTATGCACGCACGCGCGCATCATGTGATTAAATGGGTAGAAGCAGTGTGGTAAATATTCGCAAGTTAAGAATCCTTACTTTGAGCAAAAGTGGAAAAGTTTGTGTGTCTTTGCTGGGAACACATGCATACGTGCATGCACAATGATGTGCTTTACATGCAGTATTTTTGTTGAGAAAGATTTGAAAAGTTGATATGTCTTTGCAGAGAGAAACACGCAAGCATAAGTGTTAAGTATTACCTTTTTTTGCTGCCGTTAGATGTCCTTTCCAACTTTTGGCCTTAGAGATGTCGTGTCCAAAATGTCGTGTTAAAATCCATGGTTTGTTTGGAGGAGGGATGTGAGGAGAACAGCGTTCCGAGACCCTTGCTCACAGAACGGTAGGCTACTTGTGAGGAGCTACAGCCAGCATGGCGTCAGCATTGCAGCGCAGCTGTTTTCCCAGCGTAATCATTGCACCTTCCGGTGCAGCTTAGCGTAACCATTGTTGCACCAGCGCAACCCATTGCAACGCAGCTTGCAACCCATTGCAACGCAGCTTGCAACCCATTGCAACGCAGCTTGCAACCCATTGCAACGCAGCCAGCGCAACAATTGCAGCTTCCGGTGCAGCTTGCCAAATGTATATAAGGATTTAAAAATTTGTGCTGCGCTGTCATGAATTACCCCCCCCCCCCCCCCCCCCCCCCCAAAATAGCAGGTGTTCATGGCTATTTTTCAGTAAAATGTAAAACACCCGTAGAGAATGGATTAAAGAAGAGTAATTAATCGCATTCTTTAATCCATCTTTTGTTCAGAATGTATCATTCGCCGATTCGTCTGGCATTATCACCGATTCTACCCCTCAATGTCAGTTTTTTTGTTTGGTTGTTGGTCATACCAGCCATTTCCAATGAAGGCAGAATTGTCAAGACACCAGAAACACGATTACGTCATCATACATCCGCTTTCAGAGATCTGGCGAACTAAGGGTTTCAAACGTTGGCATAGAGCAGCGCTGCCCAAATGGTAGATGGTGATCTACCAGTAGATCACACAGACCATGCAGGTAGATCACATGACAGTCCCCTACAATGAATAGATCTGTAACTCTTGAGAGCGTTAAAATGAAACCAAATGGACCCGTAAGGGTCCATTTGGTTTCAATTATATTTAACATCTGAATCATGTAATTTCAAGAGTCCACACAATTAGAAAATGGAGAATAATTGTTCTCTCTCCCAATTGTGGACAAAATGCATTAGGTGCAAGAGACTAAATTCAACATCACGGAACTCAAACTCCAAATACTGTTTTCAAACGTCAGTAGTAGCATATATAAGAAAACCTTCCAATTCTCTGCCTCCATTTTTCATTATAAGTGCATTATTCTTAAACACCACAACAGTAAGTAACACCATCACCACTTTTTTTATGTGTAGATCTTGTTGAGCCGCTCATTTTGAAAGTAGCTCTCATGTCAAAAAAGGTTGGGCACCGCTGGCATAGACAGTTCTATCTAACCAGAGATCCAAACTGATTTGTTGTGTTTTGTCTTGTTAGCAAAACCACGAGGTTCTGCTGTCCATGTACAAGGACATGAAGGAAGGGACCTACACCCCTAACTCTGCTAGCAGCTCCTGGACCGACCGCAACAAGGAGGAGACTGAGCTGATCGACAACCTGCTGTCACGCTTCTCCAGGAACAACCAGTGCCAAGCCAAGGTAACACACAGTGGTTGATGACATTTAGAAGATTTATGGATACAATTAGGCATTGTAAACAATCTTTCTCAATATGCTATACTTGTTTTAATAGCGTCTGTGTGTGTTGCGCAGGTGAACGCAAATGCAAGGGTGCATGCACATGTCTTAACCCATAGTAGACGGGAACCCCTAGTGGTAGTTTTACCCTAGTTGACGGGAACCACTATAGGGGTTCTGTACAGTACTGTATGTACAGTATCAAAAAATGTCAAAAATGTGATGGTGTTACACCATACCTGGGCATTATGTGGCCCGGGGGCCAAATGCGGCCCTTTGGCTGACTCTGACCGGCCCGGGGACCACCAGTGGTCCTCGAGAGAGTTCCAGTTAAATATGGAGAGTTGGTTAACCAGATGTAACTCTTTGAGAATGTAAACATGAAACCAAATGGACCCTTGCGGGTCCATTTGGTTTCATGTTTACACTCTCAAGAGTTAAAATATTCATCACCTGAATCATCCTAAAATCTACACAATCAGATAATGTAAAAGAATGGTCATTTTTTGATCTATGTTTGCCTGTTTGGTTTCCCCAATCCAGCCTGGTATTCTGGACAAAAACAAAAGAAATCTGTGGGTTTATTTTATCAAATACTTAATAAATATTTTATCAAAATACTTAATAAATAGAGGGCCCGGTATCAAAAAGTTTGGTCTTACTCTTACTTTCGTCTTGAAACAAATTAATACTTGGCAGACTTTAGTTCAGCCTTTAGTCTTGGCCCTCCACAATATTTTATGTCTCTCATGTGGCCCCTTGGGAAAAATAGTTGCCCAGCCCTGTGTTACACAATAATTTGAAGTTTTTCAATACACTTAGGTTAGTATTTCAAAGACATTTTTAGAATTGGGATAGTCTACAATGGGTTAAAGGGGAATTCCACTCATTGTCAATATTTTACTATGTCATTAATATACTTAGAGATGTTGTTGATGACATTTAGAAGATTTACTGTCTTTCTGGACTGAATATAAGCCTCACCAGCTACTATTGGGGCAAAATACTGATTTTTTTGTATTGTATAAGCCGCACCTGACTATAAGCCGCACCAGACAATAAGCTTCATGTTAGAGCAGTGGTTTTCAACCTTTTTCATCCCAGGGCCCACTATTTATTCAGCATTTGACAACATTTTCACCCCACAGAAGCCAAAACTAAAGATTTATTTTCGTTTTGTCCACAATTCCAGGATGGATTTTTGCAAACACAACCGGCAAAAAACATGGATATCAAAATGACCATGACCTATGACTTCTTAATTAAGTGGTGCTAATTTAGATGGTGAATATCATAACTCTTGAGAGCGTAAAGATGAAACCATTTTTACGCTCTCAAAGAGTTACATCTGAGAGCCTCACCTGGAACCCTCTCAGGGACCACCTGTGTTAAAAACCCCTGTGTTAGCGCACCGTTGGTGGCCATTGCCTGTAAAAATCCATAGATTGGCTGCAGTGTTGTATAAGCCGCAGGGTCAAAAGCATGTAAAAAAGAAAAAAAGTAGCGGCTTATAGTCCGGAAATTACGGTACAACATTTTCCTGGAGGTCTTTGTGTGTAACATACTGTAGATATTTTATATTTTAGTAGTGAGGCCAGTGTCTGTCATGTCACCAAAACAACCTTCCTGACGATGGGTTAGATCCGGGGTGCCCACACTTTTTTGACTTGAGAGCTACTTTCAAAATGACCGCCTCAACAAGATCTACACATTTAAAAAAAATATGATTATTCCATTACCCAAAACTAAAACCAAGAACTTTCATGCCTTTGTCCACAATTGAGAAAGAGAACTGGCAAAACATTGGTCAAAATAACAGTTATTCTCCATTTTCTAATTGTGTGGACTCTTGAGAGTGTAACACTTGAGAGCGTTAAAACGAAACCAAATGGACCCGTAATGGTCCATTTGGTTTTGTTTTAACGCTCTCAAGAGTTACAGATCTATGGGGACTGTCATGTGATCTACCTGCATGGTCTGTGTGATCTACTGGTAGATCACCATCAGAGTTGGGGGTAACGAGTAACGAGTAACGAGTAACGAGTAATATTACTACTTTTTCAGGTAACGAGTAGTGTAACGAAGTTACCTCCTAGAAAATAGTAATAATATTACAGTTACTTCTACTAATATTACTTCGTTACTTTTGTCATGCTGCTGCGTTCAACAGTATTGCGTTGGTGAAGGGAGATGAGCTAATGTCAGTTTAGCTTGATCGGAAAAAAGATGAGCAGCGGACTTTTATTAGGCAGACGTACAAAGACATCTGGTGTCAAAGCTGCGGCATTGAGGCGTCAGAAACGTAGCGCTCGAAAGCTGTTTGTGCAGCTTGTTGTCCCTCCCGATCCTCAATAGAAGTCTATGTAGAAGAGCCGCGCTTGGACTGGCCACTTAAAGAGAACGGAGTTGGCGCTAATGCTCTGCGCTCTTACCTCTCCGGTGAAACTCCGTTGATTCTTTGTTGAGATTTGAATCGAAAAAATCTCAGTCCATTCTCACCCGATTGCAATAATTCCAACTGTGGTCCAAGTATATCCAAGGATATTTTCATTTGCCATATAGGTCATGCGTTTATAATATGAGTTTATCACACAAAGGCTGGGGGAAATGTCCACACTTGAAGCCTGTATGTATGCGCTGTCTGTTAGGGGATTTCCCATAGGCTACACAGCTGTTCTGATTACGCGATGCCAGTGGCTTAATCATCAATTAAGACACTGGAGCTATAAGCCCTCATATACTCAATATTAAATCAAAAAGATCTTATGCTTATGTATGTTTATCATACATTTTAATTTTGCATTAAAACATATTTGACAGGCAGAACTGTAACTAAATAACAATCCACTGACTGAAATAACAGCCTACTGCAACTATGTAATCTATGGTAGGCTATATGTTAATCATGTGCTGCATATAAATATTAAGATATTTTAGTATTTTTTTCCAGGGTGGGATGTCTGTATTCATTCATACATTTATCTAAATACATCCATCCATCTTCACCTGCTTATCGGTAGTCGGTCGTGGGGGCAACAGTCACCCAATTGATGTTTGGCTGATTTGTGACTCTTGTTATTCTTCTTCATTAGATTCAGCTCTAAAAGAAGCTGACAGATTGTGTAGTTGTAGCTAATTTCCTTTTTTCAGGGATCTGGGTGCAAAAGTAATATAAAAAAGTAATATGTAATATACTACATATTACTTTTGCATCCAAGTAATAAGTAGTGTAATATTATTACTTTTCTGAGGGGGTAATAAGTAATAAGTAATATATTACTTTCCTAAGTAATATTCCCCAACACTGGTAGATCACCATCTACCTTTTGGGCAGCCCTGGGTTAGATTTCCATGACATGTGCTGTCCATGCCCCGGCCCACAGCCAATTCCCTTATTGCCATTTCAGTCACCTTTCCTCTTCCCTTAGCCGCTATTCCTTATGCTGACACCTTTATTTGCGACTGGAGGTGTGGTCACAGGCGCGTTTGTCACGCAGTCCCTTAAGTTGTTAATTTTGTCAAATGGATATAGGAAATGGATAACGGCAGCCGATACCAGCTGGGTGATGGGACGGAAATGGAGCCCTATATGTTGACTCAGTAGACTGAGACCCAACATTTTAGGGCCAGGACGGGCCTAAAAAAATCTATGCTAATTAATCAGGCCATGCTGGGCCTTGGTCTGACCACTTAGGACCCATTTAGGCCTTGGTCTGCTCAGTTAGGACCCATTTAGGCCTTGGTCTGCTCACTTAGGACCCATTTAGGCCTTGGTCTGCTCAGTTAGGACCCATTTAGGCCTTGGTCTGACCACTTAGGACCCATTTAGGCCTTGGTCTGACCACTTAGGACCCATTTAGGCCTTGGTCTGACCACTTAGGACCCATTTAGGCCTTGGTCTGACCACTTAGGACCCATTTAGGCCTTGGTCTGACCACTTAGGACCCATTTAGGCCTTGGTCTGCTCAGTTAGGACCCATTTAGGCCTTGGTCTGCTCAGTTAGGACCCATTTAGGCCTTGGTCTGACCACTTAGGACCCATTTAGGTCTGGGCCTTAATGTTCATGGTGTCATGGTCTATCTGTCCAGCAGGGGGCGCCAGTGTGCTGAGCTCAACCCTTGTACTGTAGGTGTAGAGCAGTGGGTTTGGGTTTTAAACCTTTTTGACATCAGGGACCACCATTTATTCAGCATTTGAACCACGGACCACCATTTGAGGACATTTTAGCCCCACAGACCCCAAAACTAAAGATTTATTTTGCTTTTGTCCACAATTCCAGGCTGGAGTTCACAAACAAAACAGGCAAACATTGATCAAAAATTACCATTTTTTTTTACATTCTCTGGCTAATTCAGAGGATGAATATTATTACTCTTGAGAGTATAAACATGAAACCAAATGGACCCGCAAGGGTCCATTTGGTTACATCTGGTTAACCAACATTCCATATTTAACTGGACCTCTCTCAAGAACCACTGGTGGTCCCCAGACCGATTGCGCCGCGGACAAAACCAACTCGGGTTGTGAGTGACAAATCATGACACCAAACGCAAGATTATCATATAATATCTAATTAGCAAGAAGTAGAAAACGACAGGATACGGTACAACACTTTTTGGTTCGTTTTTCATCTTGAAATGAAAAAAAAAAAAAAAAAGAATAGCGAATCGGTTTCTGGAACAGGGGCGGTGACGTCACTGCGCAGCTCGGGTTGATTTTCAGATGTAAGGGTACTGTGAGTTCCATTTCCAACGGTGTCTCTCTCTCTCTCTCCCAATGCCTCAGGTGCGTGTGAACGGTCCGTCCAGTCCATACGTGTCAACGTTCCACAGCATGAGCCAGGCCACGCACTACCTGTGAGTAACAATGTCCTGTTATCCACCATTTGGGGACATTTTAGACCCACAGACCCCAAAACTAAAGATTTCCTTTGCTTCTGTCCATGACCATTAATCTTCTAGTTGTGTAGAGTTAGGACTAATTCACATGATGAATATTTTACAATTTTTACGTTCTCAAGAGTTACATCTGGTTAAACAACTTAGCCTGGGGACCACCTGGAACCCTCTCAAGGACCACTGGTGGTCCCCGGACCACCTGTTGGAAACCTCTTGCGTACTGTATGTGTCTCCATCTCCCAGGTCAGCCTCCATCACCAAGAACAGCATCAACTCAGCAGCTCTGAACCCAAACCCTCAGAATAAACACCTGAGGATGCTGGTGGCAGGCAGGGTGGAGGTCAGCCCCTCAGGTACCACAAAACACAGCTCACATAGCACACAGAACCTCACAGAACCTCACAGAACCACACAGAACCACACAGAACCTCACAGAACCTCACTGAACCACACAGAACCACACAGAACCTCACAGAACCACACAGAACCACACTGAACCACACAGAACCTCACAGAACCTCACAGAACCACACAGAACCACACAGAACCACACAGAACCACACAGAACCTCACAGAACCTCACTGAAACACACAGAACCTCACTGAACCACACTGAACCTCACAGAACCTCACTGAACCTCACAGAACCACACAGAACCACACTGAACCACACTGAACCTCACAGAACCACACAGAACCTCACAGAACCACACTGAACCACACTGAACCACACTGAACCACACTGAACCTCACAGAACCTCACTGAACCTCACTGAACCTCACAGAACCACACAGAACCACACTGAACCTCACAGAACCACACAGAACCTCACAGAACCTCACTGAACCACACAGAACCTCACCGAACCACACAGAACCTCACTGAACCACACAGAACCTCACAGAACCTCACTGAACCTCACAGAACCTCACAGAACCTCACAGAACCTCACTGAACCACACAGAACCTCACAGAACCTCACTGAACCACACAGAACCTCACAGAACCACACTGAACCACACTGGTGGCAGGCCGGGTGGAGGTCAGCCCTTCAGGTACCATGAATGTAGTGTCAGAAACTAGAATGTAGTGTCAGAAACTAGAATGTAGTGTCAGAAACTAGAATCTAGTGTCAGAAACTAGAATGTAGTGTCAGAAACTAGAATCTAGTGTCAGAAACTAGAATGTAGTGTCAGAAACTAGAATGTAGAGTCAGAAACTAGAATGTAGCGTCAGAAACTAGAATGTAGTGTCAGAAACTAGAATGTAGTGTCAGAAACTAGAATGTAGTGTCAGAAACTAGAATGTAGCGCCGGGAACTAGAATCTAGTGTCAGAAACTAGAATGTAGAGTCAGAAACTAGAATGTAGAGTCAGAAACTAGAATCTAGTGTCAGAAACTAGAATGTAGAGTCAGAAACTAGAATGTAGAGTCAGAAACTAGAATCTAGTGTCAGAAACTAGAATGTAGAGTCAGAAACTAGAATGTACTACATTCTAGTTTCTGACACTACATTATGTAGTGTCAGAAACTAGAATGTAGAGTCAGAAACTAGAATGTAGTGTCAGAAACTAGAATGTAGAGTCAGAAACTAGAATGTAGAGTCAGAAACTAGAATGTAGTGTCAGAAACTAGAATGTAGTGTCAGAAACTAGAATGTAGTGTCAGAAACTAGAATCTAGTGTCAGAAACTAGAATGTAGCGTCAGAAACTAGAATGTAGTGTCAGAAACTAGAATGTAGCGTCAGAAACTAGAATCTAGTGTCAGAAACTAGAATGTAGTGTCAGAAACTAGAATGTAGTGTCAGAAACTAGAATGTAGTGTCAGAAACTAGAATGTAGCGTCAGAAACTAGAATCTAGTGTCAGAAACTAGAATGTAGCGTCAGAAACTAGAATCTAGTGTCAGAAACTAGAATGTAGTGTCAGAAACTAGAATGTAGTGTCAGAAACTAGAATCTAGTGTCAGAAACTAGAATGTAGTGTCAGAAACTAGAATGTAGTGTCAGAAACCAGAATGTAGTGCCGGGAACTAGGATGGAGTGTCATAAACTTGAATCTATCGTCAACATGAGAATCTAGTTTCAGAAATGAGAATCTACAGTAGTCTCTGTCTCTGTCTCTCCCCAGGTTACCGTATCCTCCTCAGTGACACCACCCTCATGTCTCTCTGTCTCTCCCCAGGTTACCGTATCCTCCTCAGTGACACCACCCTCATGCCAGACATCCCTGGTCTCCCAGCTCTGATCACCATGCTGTTCACTCCCGTCATGGAGCTACGGTCAGTCAGTCAACACACACATTTATACGTTATTTGCCGTTTTTTGGAATTCGACTTTCCAGCGCTTGGTCATGTGTATCCGACGTATGATTCGTGCTATGCGAAAATATATGTGAATATATTCTGTGATTTTTGTTTCTCCCCCCCCCCCCCCCCATGGCGTTTGGCGATGGAAAAAAATGCTTTATTGCCCAACCCTAGCCAATCACAGCTGCCGTTTTCACGCTGTCGTCGTTGTCGCCAGTTTGAGAAATAATAGGGAGTATCAGGGAGTCTCAGCACACTCTATAGTAGAGAGAATTATCACAGCAAAATGTTTGAATCAAGAGAAATCACTTACTATACAGGGGTTGACACTAAGGTCTCTGAGGCACTTGCCCATCGGGCATGTCCAAGTCAGGTTCTACTTGCCCTCAGGTCATGGTCACTTGCCCCCCAGGTTCCAAGTGGTCCCCAGTTAAGTTGGTTAACCAGATGTAACTCTTGAGAACGTAAAAATGAAACCAAATGGACCCTTACGGGTCCATTTGGTTTCATTTTTACACTCTCAAGAGTTAAAATTCATCATCTTAATTAGCCCAGGTCTACACAACTAGAGAATGTAGAAGATTAGGTCATTTTGGTCTGTATGTTAATCTGCCTGTTTTGTTTCCCAAATCCAGCCTGGAATTGTGGATATCTAGAAAGCAGAGAAAGACACAGAGGCAGAGTGCAATGACTGCCTTCAAGACACATTTATCTTGTGTTGTGTTATAGTGCACTAAGTTGCACACTTGCCTGATCGGGCAACCAGGTAGCAGTCTTCACTTGCCCCACCATTTTTTTTACTTGCCCCGGGCAAGTGGGCAAGTGTTAGTGTCAAGCCCTGCTATACCTTTCTCACACATTCTCCTCGTACTGTAGCACCAACCCTGAGAGGACCTGCTACACCGGCGCCCTCTGTGGTCTGGGCTGGAACGGTCAGACCGGAGAGTCTGTGATCCCCGACCACGATATGGAGCTGGCCTTCGATGTGCGCTTCGATGTGGAGGACATCACTGAGGTTTATATTTCCTTTTAGTTCAATTCACTTTAGTTTGTTAGTTTTTAGAGTGGCATTGCTTATTTTTATTTAGGTTTTATTTTGGTAAATGCTTAGTTTTAGTTTTTTTTATTATTATTACTTTGAGTTTTCTTAAAATGATCCCCGTCTAATAATAATAATAATAATAATAATAATAATAATAATAATAATAATGGATTGCATTTTTATAGCGCTTTTCTATGCACAGCGTGTATACTCAAAGCGCTTACAATGGTCCATTCATTCATACATAAGATAAACATCGCTTAAAACATTTTACTTTCCCTATATAACTAAAATAAACAAATAAAAACACCAATGGCATCTTATTTCTTTCATGAATAGCGAATATTTCACTTAACAGGAACTAAGTTGGCACAGGATGATGATGTCACGTGTGATCTAGCTCTATGGAATATATGGATGAACATGCTCATGTGACATCATCATCCTGCGACCGGAGCACCTCCTATCAGTGTTGGGCAGTAACTAATTTTAGATTACATATTACTGTAATATTATTACTTTTGCTCCAAAAAGTAAAGTAACGAGATTACTCTGCAAAAATGGGTAATAAGTAACGCATTACTTTGCAAGTAACGCCAAGTTACTTTTTTAAAATGAGCTTGTTGTTGCATCCAAAAATAGAACAGATTTACAAGCTATCGACAGGTACTGTAACAACAGAGATGTGCTGTAGATTGTAGATCCAGTCCACATGCTGCATCCTGCGCACAGTTATGTAAACTACAAATCGCTTGCTGCTTTATTTTATATTTTATTTTTAAATACAAGACCTCAACTGACTTTGTTTTCAGGTGCAGTTTGTGGGATCGGAGACTATTATTATTCCAATAAATTGGATTCAGTTCTAAAAAGAGCTCGCTAAACAGATTATGTTGTACATCTCTATTTTTTCAAAGGCGGTGTTGAGAATTTGGGAAAGTAATAACGTAATATGTAATATATTACTCTTCAATTCCAGTAATAAGTAAAGTAATGATATTACTTTGTCTAAGCGGCAAAGAGTAAAGTAAAGAAGTTACTTTCCTAAGTAATATTGACCAACACTGCCTCCTATTGAGTGAAAGATTCTCTATTTATGAATGAAATAAAGTATTGAAGGTGTTTTTATCTGCATAGTTTAGTTATAGAAGGCAAGTATAGTGTTTTAAGGCATATTTGTCTTATTAGCCAGGGATCCTTTTAAATGTTTTTTATTCTATTTTTTTTGTTAACTATTATAACCCTGATCGGTGTGTGTTGTGTTGTGCTGTGCTCAGATCAACTCCCTGATCGGTGTGTGTTGTGTTGTGCTGTGTTCAGATCAACTCCCTGATCGGTGTGTGTTGTGCTGTGTTCAGATCAACTCCCTGATGGGTGTGTGTTGTGCTGTGTTCAGATCAACTCCCTGATGGGTGTGTGTTGTGTTGTGCTGTGTTCAGATCAACTCCCTGATCGGTGTGTGTTGTGTTGTGCTGTGTTCAGATCAACTCCCTGATGGGTGTGTGTTGTGTTGTGTTCAGATCAACTCCCTGATGGGTGTGTGCTGTGTTCTGCTGTGTTCAGATCAACTCCCTGATGGGTGTGTGTTGTGCTGTGTTCAGATCAACTCCCTGATGGGTGTGTGTTCTGCTGTGTTCAGATCAACTCCCTGATGGGTGTGTGTTGTGCTGTGTTCAGATCAACTCCCTGATGGGTGTGTGTTGTGTTGTGTTCAGATCAACTCCCTGATGGGTGTGTGTTGTGCTGTGTTCAGATCAACTCCCTGATGGGTGTGTGTTCTGCTGTGTTCAGATCAACTCCCTGATGGGTGTGTGCTGTGTTCTGCTGTGTTCAGATCAACTCCCTGATGGGTGTGTGTTCTGGTGTGTTCAGATCAACTCCCTGATCGGTGTGTGTTGTGTTGTGCTGTGTTCAGATCAACTCCCTGATGGGTGTGTGTTGTGTTCTGCTGTGTTCAGATCAACTCCCTGCGCGCGTCCATCAACAGCCTGGCGTGTGACGGGCCTAACGGTCCTCTCCACCTCGGACCGGACCGGATCAGTCGACTGCAGGACGACTGTCGGGACCGCCTCATCAGGTAGAACCACCAGCAGGGGCCGATCTAGGCATGGGCATTAAGGGGGGGCAATGCCCCCCTTAATGCCCAGTCTGCCCCACCAAACATGATGGCATGCAAAACAACCCAAATATATCAAATACATTTCAAATTAAAGTGCTTCTATTTAAACTGATGTGAAACACTACTACTGCTACTAACTAACTACAGCTGTGTCACCACTAAACCAACAGCATTTCATCATTGAAAACAGAAAACTCTCTGAGTCAGACCTTTAGCTTTATGCATGCTGCGTGTCTGTTGCAACTTCAACAACAACTCATGTTATTATTGATGCTTTGCTTGACTAATAAAAGTCCTGGAACTGAAAATGGTATGGGGGCGGCTTCATGAAGCCACACCTGTACCATTTTCTCCTGCCCCCCATTTGGAAATGTTACATCCGCCTCTGTAGTCAAACATTCAGAGAGGAAGGGGCAGATCTACAAGCTCACGTGGAGATGTGTTATTGTGGACTCTCCTGACTAAAACTGAAATGAATTTATACAAAATTAACTAAAATTTTTAAAGCTCTACTTAATCATTTTCTTTTTTTGTGTGTGTAATTTTTATCCCCCGATTTTGTAACACATTTTTTTTCACCCAGTGCCAATTCCTAATGTGATCCTGGGCTCTACACACCCTCCACCAACCTGGGGAGGATTCCTAATGTGATCCTGGGCTCTACACACCCTCCACCAACCTGGGGAGGATTCCTAATGTGATCCTGGGCTCTACACACCCTCCACCAACCTGGGGAGGATTCCTAATGTGATCCTGGGCTCTACACACCCTCCGCCAACCTGGGGAGGATTCCTAATGTGATCCTGGGTTCTACACACCCTCCGCCAACCTGGGGAGGATTCCTAATGTGATCCTGGGCTCTACACACCCTCCACCAACATGGGGAGGATTCCTAATGTGATCCTGGGCTCTACACACCCTCCACTAACCTGGGGAGGGAAAAATCTTGAAAATGGGTGGAACTCCCCTTTTAAAATGTTCTAGAAGCACAGTCGTTTGTGGCACTATATCGATGTGTCAAATATATATCGATATATCAAATTGAATCGCAGTATATATCGATTCACAACCCTAAATATCAATATTGTATGGTGAGGTCAGAGAATCGTCCCATCCCTATTCTAGATCTAGTTTCTGATGCTTGAGTCTAGTTCCCAGCGCTAGATTTTATTTTTCCAAAAGTATATTTGAGTTTTTCTCGCTAGATTCTAGTTTCTAGATTCTAGTTTCTAGATTCTAGTTTCTAGATTCTAGATTCTAGATTCTAGTTTCTAGATTCTAGATTCTAGATTCTAGTTTCTAGTTTCTAGATTCTAGTTTCTAGATTCTAGTTTCTAGATTCTAGTTTCTAGATTCTAGTTTCTAGATTCTAGTTTCTAGATTCTAGTTTCTAGATTCTAGTTTCTAGTTTCTAGATTCTAGATTCTAGTTTCTAGTTTCTGACACTAGATTGTTTCCCTGTGTCATTGATGCTTAAAGGGGAATTCCACCCATTTTCAACAGTTTTTCTGAGAGCGTACAAATGCAACCAAATGAACCCTAACGGGTTCATTTGAACCCCTAACGGGTTCATTTGGTTGCATTTGTACGCTCTCAGAAAAAAAAAGAAAAAAAAAAAAAAAGAAGCGTCTAAAGAAATCCATTAACATGGTGAAAATACATCTTGATGATGTCATCAAGATGTTTCACCATGTTAGTGGTTTTCTTCAGACCTCCATTTCTTGGGAACACAGAATGGGGGGAAACTTTTTTATCATGTCCACCCAACACCTCTAGGGTATACTAATGACATTAAAATGTTGAAAATGGGCGGAGTTCCCCTTTAAGGACCATCAGAGAAATAAACTCACCTGTTGCTGCTGCCAGACCATCAGATGTAAATAAACTCACCTGTTGCTGCTGTAAATAAACTCACCTGTTGCTGCTGCTGCCAGACCATCAGATGTAAATAAACTCACCTGTTGCTGCTGCTGCCAGACCATCAGATGTAAATAAACTCACCTGCTGCTGCCAGACCATCAGATGTAAATAAACTCACCTGCTGCTGCCAGACCATCAGATGTAAATAAACTCACCTGTTGCTGCTGTAAATAAACTCACCTGTTGCTGCTGCTGCCAGACCATCAGATGTAAATAAACTCACCTGTTGCTGCTGTAAATAAACTCACCTGTAAATAAACTCACCTGTTGCTGCTGCTGCCAGACCATCAGATGTAAATAAACTCACCTGTTGCTGCTGTAAATAAACTCACCTGTTGCTGCTGCTGCCAGACCATCAGAGATGTAAATAAACTCACCTGTTGCTGCTGTAAATAAACTCACCTGTTGCTGCTGCTGCCAGACCATCAGAGATGTAAATAAACTCACCTGTTGTTGCTGCTGCCAGACCATCAGATGTAAATAAACTCACCTGTTGTTGCTGCTGCCAGACCATCAGATGTAAATAAACTCACCTGTTGTTGCTGCTGCCAGACCATCAGAGATGTAAATAAACTCACCTGTTGCTGCTGCCAGACCATCAGAGATGTAAATAAACTCACCTGTTGCTGCTGCTGCCAGACCATCAGAGATGTAAATAAACTCACCTGTTGCTGCTGCCAGACCATCAGATGTAAATAAACTCACCTGTTGCTGCTGCTGCCAGACCATCAGAGATGTAAATAAACTCACCTGTTGCTGCTGCTGCCAGACCATCAGATGTAAATAAACTCACCTGTTGCTGCTGCCAGACCATCAGATGTAAATAAACTCACCTGTTGCTGCTGCCAGACCATCAGAGATGTAAATAAACTCACCTGTTGTTGCTGCTGCCAGACCATCAGAGATGTAAATAAACTCACCTGTTGTTGCTGCTGCCAGACCATCAGATGTAAATAAACTCACCTGTTGTTGCTGCTGCCAGACCATCAGAGATGTAAATAAACTCACCTGTTGCTGCTGCTGCCAGACCATCAGATGTAAATAAACTCACCTGTTGCTGCTGTAAATAAACTCACCTGTTGCTTATGCACCGCTGCTCAGAGATGTAATAAACTCACCTGTTGCTGCTGCTGCCAGACCATCAGATGTAAATAAACTCACCTGTTGTGCTGCTGCCAGACCATCAGATGTAAATAAACTCACCTGCCTGTTGTTGCTGCTGCCAGACCATCAGAGATGTAAATAAACTCACCTGTTGCTGCTGCTGCCAGACCATCAGATGTAAATAAACTCACCTGTTGCTGCTGCCAGACCATCAGAGATGTAAATAAACTCACCTGTTGTTGCTGCTGCCAGACCATCAGATGTAAATAAACTCACCTGTTGCTGCTGCTGCCAGACCATCAGATGTAAATAAACTCACCTGTTGCTGCTGCCAGACCATCAGATGTAAATAAACTCACCTGTTGCTGCTGCTGCCAGACCATCAGAGATGTAAATAAACTCACCTGTTGCTGCTGCCAGACCATCAGAGATGTAAATAAACTCACCTGTTGCTGCTGCCAGACCATCAGATGTAAATAAACTCACCTGTTGCTGCTGCTGCCAGACCATCAGAGATGTAAATAAACTCACCTGTTGCTGCTGCTGCCAGACCATCAGATGTAAATAAACTCACCTGTTGTTGCTGCTGCCAGACCATCAGATGTAAATAAACTCACCTGTTGCTGCTGCTGCCAGACCATCAGATGTAAATAAACTCACCTGTTGTTGCTGCTGCCAGACCATCAGAGATGTAAATAAACTCACCTGTTGCTGCTGCCAGACCATCAGAGATGTAAATAAACTCACCTGTTGCTGCTGCTGCCAGACCATCAGATGTAAATAAACTCACCTGTTGCTGCCAGACCATCAGAGATGTAAATAAACTCACCTGTTGCTGCTGCTGCCAGACCATCAGATGTAAATAAACTCACCTGTTGCTGCCAGACCATCAGAGATGTAAATAAACTCACCTGTTGCTGCTGCCAGACCATCAGATGTAAATAAACTCACCTGTTGCTGCTGCCAGACCATCAGATGTAAATAAACTCACCTGTTGTTGCTGCTGCCAGACCATCAGAGATGTAAATAAACTCACCTGTTGTTGCTGCTGCCAGACCATCAGAGATGTAAATAAACTCACCTGTTGTTGCTGCTGCCAGACCATCAGAGATGTAAATAAACTCACCTGTTGCTGTCAGACCATCAGAGATGTAAATAAACTCACCTGTTGTTGCTGCTGCCAGACCATCAGAGATGTGTCTCTGTATCTCAGCCTGGCGAAGCTCTCTGACATCGCCTTCTCTGCCAGCGGAACTCTGCCTGCTGCGGGGGGCTCTGCCAGGGGTCCCCGGGGGTCCCTGGGAACAGGGGGCTCTGCCAGGGGTCCCTGGGGGTCCCTGGGAACAGGGGGCTCTGCCAGGGGTCCCTGGGGGTCCCTGGTAACAGACTGGTCCATCACAGACCCTCTGGCAGTGGGACGTCCATTCTAACTGCTACCGTCTGTTAGAGAAAGACAAAACCATGTGATAAGAGCAGGGGTTTTCAACCTTTTTGACGCCAGGGACCACTATTTATTCAGCATTTGAGCCACGGAGGACCACCGTTTGAGGCCCCACAGACCCCAACCCCCCCCCCCCCCCCCCCCCCCCCCCCCCCCCCCACCCCCCCCCACAATTCCAGGCTGGATTCTGGAAACCAAACAGTCCAACATACAGATCAAAATGACCATTAATCTTCTACATTCTCTAGTTGTGTAGACTTGGGATAATTCACATGATGAATTAGCCCAATTAGCGTAAAAATGAAACCAAAACATCAGGCTTACCAGTAAAGTGTGACATTTGTTCTGTCACAAGTGTTTTAAAATATTATCACATGGTTACATTCTCACCCTCTTATCTGTAAATGTCTTTGATGAAATGAACAATTTTACAATTACCATTGTAAAATTCACGGTTATCAGTCTTGTACTTAGTTAGTACGATACAAGTTGTTAATAAACATTTCAATCAAAAGCAGCTCTGCTCCATCGTTACTTCTAGCATTTATTAAGCCTGATCTTTTTCAAACAGCAGGGGGTGATATACTGCGTTTAACACCGACCAGGTGTGCGCCTGGTGTGTGTCAGGGTATTAAACAAGCGCTCAAGACGGCGGCTTGTGATGTTTCTTGAGGAATATCTTGGACAGAAAGTAGTAAAGTATCTCATAACATCACCATGACATCACCATGTCTACTGTGGATTTTATGGCACAAAAGCTTTGCAGATAGAGGATAATTCAAGCTTTCTCTACAGCTGCAAAGTTGGTGAGTTTGATGTTGTTTAATACAAAGCAGATCACAGTCAATGGACCGACTTGCCACTCTAAATTCAATAAATATTATAAAAGAATTTATAAAAGTATTTAGAGCTGCATTGCGGCTAGGACCGGATTGAAACTCTAGATTCAAGATTCAGAGTTGCATTGCTGCATTCCTCTATAGTAGGGAGGATTATCAAAAGAAAAAAAGAAATAAAACTCTAATTTTAATTTGTGAAAACATTGAATATTACCTTTAACACGGTGAATCACATCCTGTTGAAAATGAGTGGAATTGTCCTTTAAGGCCCTGGAGCTCTGGTCCATAGCTCCACTGCGTGTGTGTGGTGTGTGTGTGTGTGTGTGTGTGTGTGTGTGTGTGTGTGTGTGTGTGTGTGTGTGTGTGTGTGTGTGTGTGTGTGAGTGCGTGTGTGCGTGCGTGCGTGCGTGTGTGTGTGTGTGTGTGTGTGTGTGTGTGTGTGTGTGGACGCCTCTAGCTGATTCCTCTATGGAGCTGCATGTTAGCCTGTTAGCTTGACTGATGCTAACTAACTGTCCATACAGGAGGATGTAGATCCTAGATGAGTTCTGATCGCTGCTCTGATGTTGTTGTTGTTGTTGTTGTTGTTGTTGTTGTTGTTGTTGTTGTTGTTGTTGTTGTTGTTGTTGTGGTGGTGATGTTTCCACGCCGATGCTAGATGCTGCTGTTGTTGTTTACATGCGTCCTATGGCAACGGCGCGACCACTAATGCCGTCCGGCTAGGAACGGAGGAGGAGGATACTAAACGTTCCGGCTGTCTGTCTGGCGCAGTGTTAGCCTATAGCGAGAAACAACGGCGCGTCATACGATTACGTCATACGCCGCTTCGTCCCTGCTGGAGGGCTCGTAGTCGTAAATAGTAAGTTTAAAGATAATAGAGGTAACTTACTGTGGTTCTAATAGGGGCCTCTATAGACCTCTATTGAGAATGGAGACAACAAATATGGATAAGGACCATAGATATAGAGCTGCGCAGTGACGTCACCGCCCCGGTTCCGGAAGTCTTTTCCCCATTCATTTTTCTCATAGACTTTTCGAAAATAATTTATATCAAGACGATTACGCCGCGGACAAAGCCAACTCAGGTCGTGACAAATCTTGACAACAAACACAATATCGTCATATAATATATAATTGGGAAGAAGTAGAAAATGGCATGATACAAGACTTTTTGTTTCGTTTTTCATCTTAGAAATTATTTTATTGTCCCAAAAGTTTGTGTGTGTCATCATGATTCGTCACGACTCGAGTTGGCTTTGTCCACGGCGTAATCGTCTTGATATAAATTATTTTCGAAAAGTCTATGAGAAAAATGAATGGGGAAAAGACTTCCGGAACAGGGGCGGTGACGTCACTGCGCATCTCTATAGAGCAGGGGTTTTCAACCTTTTTGACACCAGGGACCACCAGTTATTCACCATTTGAGCCACGGACCACCAATTGAGGATGTTTTAGCCCCACAGACCCCAAAACTAAAGATTTCTTTTGCTTTGGTCCACAATACCAAGCAGGATTTGGGAAACAAAACGGGCAGCCACGAAGATCAAAATGGTCATTCAGACAATGAATATTTTAACTCTTGAGAGTGTAAAAATGAAACCAAATGGACCCGCCAGGGTCCATTTGGTTTCATTTTTACATTCTCAAGAGTTACATCTGGTTAACCAACTTAGCTGGGGACCACCTGGAACCCTCTCAGGGACCACTGGTGGTCCCCGGACCACTGGTTGAAAACCATTACTCCAGTGGTTTTCAACTTTTTTTCATACCAGGGCCCACTATTTATTGAGCATTTGAGCCACGGACCACCATTTGAAGACATTTAAGCCCCCATTTTTAGCCCCACACACCCCAAAACTAAAGAAAATGGTATGGGTGCCCGTACCATTTCCAGTTCCAGGACTTTTATTAGTCAAGTAAAGCATCAATAATAACATCAGTTGTTGTTGAAGTTGCAACAGACACGATAACATAATTATCCTTTTTGAGACGCAAACAAACACACTAAACTAAATTGTTCAAACAGTTGGTGGAAATTGTATTACATTAAATTACTAAATTACTATTGGGTTGGCCATATTGTAGGCTACTGTTATACTTTCCTATGGTTATTGTTAAACTTGAAACTACTACTCTGGTTGATTACAAAACACTCTCTGGTAGCCTACACTGTTTACAATAATATTGTAAACAAATGGCCAAAATGTGGATATGTACAGTATATTATACAGATCCACATTTTGGCCATTTGGAAACGGCTGATCTAGAAACTCTGAATTCATTGTGTTGTGGTTCTTGTTGATCTGCTAATTTCAAATGATTATGGGGAAAAACGTTTTAAAACAAAAGCACTATATTTGAACTAGCTTTAACTGTTGAAAGCCAGCTCTTTGAAGAATTGGATCTGTTTTGGGGAAATTGTGTAGAATATAGTGTTGGGTCATAATGGGTTATATTTTATTTTTTACTCAATTATGATTTGTTGTTGTTATAAAAATTCTACAATCTATATAAAGAGTAAAGTTGGTTTATGCTGTGTCTTACAGGTTGATGATGTGATCAGGAGATGTCTCCTCAACAGATCCTGTATCTGATACACCAGATATCTTCAACCTGAGCGGCAGAATGCTCCACACGGTATGTACATGGACTGAATTATTACTGTACAAATTTGCAGTGTTGCCAACTGCCAAAATGCAATCGTGGCGTTTCCAAAATGCACTAGAATGCGCTAGATGCTTGCCTGGAAGGGGAAATGACCATTAATCTTCTACATTCTCTATTTGTGTAGACCTGGGCTAACACACATGATGAATACTTTAACTCTTGAGTTCTCTCTCAGAGTTAAATCTGGTTAACCAGCTGTCCAGCATTTAGACTGGGAACCACTGATTGAAAACCACTGTAATTGGAGGAAAAATGGTGAAAAATGAGGGTTTTATCTCTGGCGCCTGTCAATCAATTTCGTCCCAACTCACCAGCAAAAAACACTAGATTTTCCGCCAGGAGTTTTTCACTAATTTTGGCACTAAGGGGGTCTGAAAAAGCGCTAAATATAGCGACAAATGTGCCAAGTTGGCAACACTGCAAACTAGGGCTGTGTCACCACTGGTCTACAACGCTTGACTGAATAAGTCATTATGATAAACATTTTAATTGTTTGATGCTGAATGTATGAATGCATTTTTTTAAAATAAATTGTTATAGCTTTTAGGTCACTTATCCCTTTTTGCAAAAGTTAAATCCATGTTGGTAACATTTAGAAGATTTGGAACGCTATCCTAGAGGTCAAACATACTGATCACAATGACCATTAATATTCTACATTCTCTAGTTGTCTAGACTTGGGCTAATTCACATGATGAATATTTTAACTCTTGAGAGTGTAAACATGAATCATTTCTTACATTCTCAAAGAGTTGCATCTGGTTAACCAACTTCCCATCATTTGGCCTGGGGACCACCTGGAATCCTCACAGGAACAGCTGATGGTCCCCGGACCAACTGTTGAAAAACCCTGTCCTAGAGTTCTGAAGTGCTTGATGACTATCAGTCAACAGTCCATACGTACAGTACAGCACCACCTAGTTTAAATTTGCACACAATGCAGCAAGGTGGTTGCTGAACTGATAACAAGTGCTTCCAAACTCTGACACTTGCATCTGTAAGGAATTTATTGACAAGAAGTATCTCATAGCAAACTTTTATGAAGCAAATGAGAAATGAGACAATTCAAGCTTTTCTTACAGCTGCAATTTTGGTGTTTGATTTTATTTAATACAACTAAGACAGGACTCATCTGTTGGATGGATGGGCTGTCTGTGTGGAGATGAAAGCAGTGTGAATATAGTCCATAGATTTTGATCATACGGATGGATTTTAGCAGTGAGCTTGGTGTATCTGATGTAATTGATGCTGCTCTCACTTCCTGGACTACATCAATGACTATCTAATCAGAACAAGAAGCCAAGACACTTATGGGGGAGTCCACATTGGTTCATGGGAGGAAACAGACATGTGCAGTACAGACCAGGAAGTTTGACGCATGGCAAACCATCCAAGAGACCAATGAATGGCATGCATGGTTCCTGGAATGTACCAAGGAGGATTGATCCAGGAGATGACGCCAAGGCACCTACGGGGGAGTCCACATTGGTTCATGGGAGGAAACAGACACGCGCAGTACATTCCAGGAAGTTTGACGCTTGCAAACCATGCATGCCATTGGTCTCTTGGATGGTTTGACTTCCTGGTCTGTACTGAGCATGTCTGTTTCCTCCCATGAACCAACAGAGATGGCGACTCGAGTCTAAGACCCGGACTCTTTTCCGACTCGAGTCGGCAAAATGCGACTCGAGACTCGACTCGGACTCCATCCCTAATGACTCTGACTCGACTCTGACTCGAGCTCAATGACTCTCAATGACTCCTCGAGTCTTTAAGAGTCTTGCATTACTTTTTGTACCCACGAAAAAAATCCATTGTCCTTTTTTTCCTGTCAACCCCCGTGGCGCAAAGGAAAACCTTTGGGCACTGCAGGAGTTCTCGTGCGCAGCGCACACGCTATAAACGGGGCTCTCTTCTACTAGAGAGCCATCTAGTAGAAGAGTTGCGACATTGAGGAGTCAGAAACTGAGCGCTCGAGCTGCTGTTCATGCAACCTGAATAGGGACAACATTGAGTTGGAAATACATTGTTTTCAACGAGGGCGACGCAAATAAGAAGCTATAGTGCCCCATGACACGAACACAGTTTGCGTAACTCTCCCCATTACGGCTCTGCTGCTACCAGCTTGTTTAGTGGCTAAAGTTATGCTAGCTGTTATGCTCGCTTCTAGTATTATAAACAACAGACTAAATGGATTATAAATCATCCAAGCAAGTGTTCCTGGCTTGGAACCTGATTCCACACAGACGGATGGTGATGCTGCAAAATACATGTTTAATATTTCCGACTTGGGGACCCTCTTCTAATGAATCACTCAATCAATCACTGTGGATAAACTTTCCTCCCCGACGATAAATCCGTTGCAGTTGTGGAACTTCGAACGTGATAAGCAAGCATTTGTGAGTATTTTGTTCACCCTTCCTAACGTGGTCATATATATGCTAATACTGCAGGGGTTTTCAACCTTTTTGACTCCAGGACCACCACTTATTCCGCATTTGGGCCACGTACCACCATTTGATTACATTTTCATTCACACCAAATACCCAAAAATAAGATTTGTTTTTGTTTGTTCACAATTCCAGGCTGGATTTTGCCGACAAAACAGTGTAAATTTCTTAATTAAGTGGTGCTAATTCAGATGATGAATATTTGAACTCTTGAGAGTGTAAAAATGAAAACAAATGGACCTGTAAGGGTCCATTTGGTTTCATTTTTACACTCTCAAGAGTTACATCTGGTTAACCACTTTCCATCATTTAGCCTGGGGACCACCTGGAACCCTCCCAGGGACCACTGGTGGTCCCTGGACCACCCTGCTATACTGAGACCGCCGTGTCTATGTGGATGTGTTTGTAGCATTGTGCAATCCTTCGGATCATAGTTTTGTATTCAGGCTACATTTTAAAAACGATAGGAAAAAAAAAGACTCGCGACTCGACTCGGACTCCGAAGCCAAAGACTCGGACTCGACTCGGACTCCGAAGCCAAAGACTCGGACTCGACTCGGACTCCGAAGCCAAAGACTCGCGACTCGACTCGGACTCCGAGGTCAGAGACTCGCGACTCGACTCGGACTCCGAAGCCAAAGACTCGGACTCGACTCGGACTCCGAAGCCAAAGACTCGGACTTGACTCGGACTCGACCGACGAGACTCGTGCCCATCTCTGTGAACCAATGTGGACTCCCCCGTGGGTGCCTTCACGTCATCTCCTGGATCAATCCTCCTTGGAATGCACTGCGCATGTCTGTTTCCTCCCATGAACCAATGTGGACTCCCCCATAAGTGTCTTGGCTTCTTGTCCTGATTTGATAGTCATTGGTCTCCATGTTGTCTCAGAAAGGGTACCTCACACTGGCTCCTGCAGTCTATGGTTTCAGCCAAGCTGTGATGTCACATCCTGCTTTTTTGGAATGGGTGGTCAATTACACTTTCAGTTTGTTCCGCTCAGCATTTTCGGCAATGGACTGCTTGCAGGAAAAGCCTGTAGTTGCCAAAAATACAAATCGGAAAAGCTGAAAATGTAAATGACCCCCCCCCCCCCCCCCCCCCCCTTTTTTTTTTTTTTTTTTTAAGGAGCATGTTGCGTCACAATTTGCTGAAAACAGGTTGCAAAAGGGTGAAGTCACCCTTTTATGGGTTAAATCACAATTTTGTGTGAAAGTTAAAACCTGGTGACAGAGCCCTGTCCATGACTTGATGACTTCAAGAATGTCATTCTGTATCTGTAGGCTGACAACTAAATTCATAATGTCATTCTGTATCTGTAGGCTGACTACTAAATGTCATTCTGTATCTGTAGGCTGACAACTAAATGTCATTCTGTATCTGTAGGCTGACAACTAAATTCATAATGTCATTCTGTATCTGTAGGCTGACAACTAAATTCATAATGTCATTCTGTATCTGTAGGCTGACAACTAAATTCATAATGTCATTCTGTATCTGTAGGCTGACAACTAAATTCATAATGTCATTCTGTATCTGTAGGCTGACAACTAAATTCATAATGTCATTCTGTATCTGTAGGCTGACAACTAAATTCATAATGTCATTCTGTATCTGTAGGCTGACAACTAAATTCATAATGTCATTCTGTATCTGTAGGCTGACAACTAAATTCATAATGTCATTCTGTATCTGTAGGCTGACAACTAAATGTCATTCTGTATCTGTAGGCTGACAACTAAATTCATCTTCCTTTGTTTTCCTTCTATTATTTCAGACTGCGGCTGTCTCACTGCTGGGTGCTGTCTCACTGCTGGGTGCTGTCTCACTGCTGGGTGCTGCGGCGGCTGTCTCACTGCTGGGTGCTGTCTCACTGCTGGGTGCTGTCTCACTGCTGCTAAGGGTGAAGGTTAGAGTGACCCTTTTGATTCTTGGCTGGTATAAGTGGGCTACATGCTACCATACCGTAGGCTGTCATCCACACCGTGTGTTAACACGTGATTAGCGTGTAGAATTCCACGGCGCATGCCGCTATGTGATGCTGCTGGAGCCATGTGATTTATTAATCGTTCAACAACGTCGTGTCCACATCACATCTGTACATTCTCTTCTAGTGAAACACTAGAATCTTGCAGGATAAACTCAGTACAGAACTGTGTTCACCCTGTGAGGTTCTAGTGTTTCATTTCTCTCTTGCTTTTAATAAAGTTATTTGGTTTTGTCACAGACTCATTGATCGCATTTCGTTTTTTATTTTCTTTATTAAATGTCTTCCTTCTTGCCTATCCTATTGCCCTAGTTCTTCACGAGTGGTCTTGTGTGTACAGATGTGATGTGGAGGTTAGGGTATATGATTTCTGTCTGGTATCATTATGGTAGCCTGTAGTCCTGCTTAACTAACAGAGGAAGGAAATGATGTGTGTCATTTGCTTCCTTGGTTAGTGTCTGATTATCAGGGGCGGATTGGCTATCTGGAGTACAGGGAGTTTTCCCGGTGGCCTGCACCACCTAGTGGCCTGGACAAGATCCAAAATGCACTAGTGGCACTTCCAAAATGCACTAGAATGTGCTCGATAGAGATCAAAATGGCCATTAATCTTCTACATTCCTATTGTGTAGACTAAGTTGGGCTAATTCACATGAGATGAATATTTAAACTCTTGAGGGTGTAAAAATGAAACCAAATGGTTTCATTTGGTTTCATTAAAATGAAACCAAATGGACCCGCAAGGGTCCATTTGGTTTCATTTTTACGCTCTCAAAGAGTTACATCTGGTTAACCCCGCTGCCAGGCCACCCCAGGGTGGCCTGGCAAAGGCAAAATTGTCCCGTGGGAAAATATGTGCCAATCCGCCCCTGCTGATTATTGAAGGTAAGTGAACGTAGTTATCATTTAGCTGTCGGGCAGAAACCTACTATATATTTTTTTTATAAATTAAGTCTGTTACTTGGCCATCCTTCAGTGTCACACACTGAAGTACCAAATGGTTAATATACAAGCAATCAACATTCATCATTGGATGTTTTAGTTATATTGTCCATAAAACTAAGTGTTTTGGGACGTACAAGGTTTCTACCCCTCCTTCATCTTCTTCTCTTTGCCTTTGCTTTTATAATAAAGTTATTTGTTCTTGTTTTGTCTCCGACTCATTTGATCGCAGATTATTTATTCGCATTTCTTTAGTAATTTCCTCTTTCTTGTCTGTCACACTAGTTCTTCACTAGTGTTTGTGGGGCGTGAATCGGGTTGCGTCTTGCACTTTCATTATTTTATATTGTCTCCATCTGCGTTGCTCATTTTGACCAAAGTGTCATGTAAGTTTACATCACATATGAACTCAGGCCCGGTATGTGATGTACATTTATGTGATTATATCACAGAACTTGTCATTCACGTCAGACGGCATCATTTGAATTCCACCCATTATAACATTAATAATAATATATAGTAATGTTAAATGGGTGGAATTCTCAAGTTGCACAGTAAGTGATATAGGCGCATCGTTCATACCATAATTTTGTTTTACTGTTTGTACTGTTGTCATCCATATCTTGTGTACTAATTTTTTGATTTTGTGTTGCATAATTGGTATTGTTTAAAAGGAAATTTTGAGACGATTGGCAGGGGGGGGGTACTCTAAACAAACAAAACAAACATTAAGGCCAACTGTTTGGGTGGAGGTCAAGGAAATGTATATATTTTTTGTGTTTATGGAGCACTCAAAGTGCTTAAAAGTGAAAAGTGCAGCAGCAAACATCTGAGTCATGAGACTATTGTCAGTGCAATCTAATGTGTGTAAAACTTCCACCACCTAATCCCACTTCACATATGAACACAGGCCCGGTATGTGAAGTGTGTTTATGTGGTTTATCTCGTATCATTTCACACTTGTGTGTAAGGATTAATGTCTGCCAACATCCCATAATGAACACAGGGTTAGGTTAGGGTTAGGTATGTGCTGTTGGTTGATGTGTCTCTTTATAATGTACGAGTGAATTTCTCTATGCTGCCACTTGCAGCTAAAACTCCATCATTCGGCAAGGCATTGGCAATGGGCTTCATGACCCAGATATTTTCTACTGCACTATTCACTTTTTGCACTTTGCAGCACTTTATGAACACAGAAAATAATGTATATTGTCTTGGTTTATGCCTGAGGAATCTCCTTAAGGTTTTTGAGAGTTGTGGTTTCCAATGTATGAAGACATAACATGGCCATCATTATGGTCTGTTAATGATTTTTTTTTTTTGTGGGTTATTAAAGACCTTCCACAAGGTGGGAGTGTTTATCAAAAATTTGAACCATTGTCTACAATGGCAACTCTTCTTTTGTGATTTGTTTTGGATCTGTAAATTGCAACACAAAACATATGGCATTGGTGCAGGACTTCTGGTTTACTGGAATGGGGTTCGATTCCCCACAGTGCCCTGCTCAATGTGTTGGATTTACATGGTCTAGGTGTTTATTTTTATTTATTTTTTCCTTTCAGCACAAATTGAGTTTCCTTTCCATAGATGAGGGATTTTCAACCTTTTTGACTCCAGGGACCACCATATATTCAGCATTTGAGCCACGGACCAGCATTTGAGGACATTTTAGCCCCACAGACCCTCCCCCAAACTAAAGATTTCCTTTGCTTCTGTCCATGACCGTTAATCTTCACATGATGAATATTTTAACTCTTGAGAGTGTAAAAATGAAACCAAATGGACCCTGGCGGGTCCATTTGGTTTCATTTTTACATTCTCAAGAGTTATATCTGTTTAAACAACTTAGCTGGGGACCACCTGGAACCCTCTCAAGGACCACTGGTGGTCCCCGGACCACCTGTTGAAAACCCCTGCCATAGATGACCCCCTGGGTTATGGTTTGTACCCGCTAGTTTAGTTAGTTAAAGGACTGGTCAAACATGGAAACATTTGTTTTTCCCACATGCCCATGGTCATTAAATGTGAAATGTTTCACTTGTGTAATTATTTCACAGCTCCATAAATGGTTTTAATTTCTGTAAACGAGCCAATAGAACTTAAGCTGACCTATTATCACATTTATGAATTGTCCTCCACAAACACAGGTGGCTTTGATTGCGGTCTGTTAAATACTGTTAATCCCCTTCTGGCATCCCGGCGGTGTATTAATATTCACATTGGAGTATGTATCTGAAACATGGTATAAATAAGCCACATGGCAGTAAACGGGCAGAGCTGAGTGACTTGTAAATAATGTCACCTTTAGTACTGTAAAGCTCCACATAGCAGTTCAGAAATCAGTCTGATGATTGGATGGAGATCAACAACATAAAAAACAGCCTCTACCCTACCCTTGCGCTTTTGCCAGATTTCGTCATTTATCGAAAATCTTCAAAATGATGAAAAAACGTAAGGCTATAGCCTTGCGTTTTTTTTCTCGAAATTTTGACATTTTTTCAAAAATGCTCCAAAATGCTCAAAACGGTGAAAAACAGCATGCTGAGCAAGACTGTAATGCTTTTTGAGCATTTTCGAAAAAATGTCGAAATTTCGAGAAAAAAAACGCAAGGCTATAGCCTTACTTTTTTTTTCTCGAAATTTCGACATTTTTTCGAAAATGCTCCAAAATGCTCAAAACGGTGAAAAACAGCATGCTGAGCAAGACTGTAATGCTTTTTGAGCATTTTCGAAAAAATGTCGAAATTTCGAGAAAAAAAACGCAAGGCTATAGCCTTACTTTTTTTCTCGAAATTTCGACATTTTTTCGAAAATGCTCCAAAATGCACAAAACGGTGAAAAACAGCATGCTGAGCAAGACTGTAATGCTTTTTGAGCATTTTCGAAAAAATGTCGAAATTTCGAGAAAAAAAAACGCAAGGCTATAGCCTTACTTTTTTTTTCTCGAAATTTCGACATTTTTTCGAAAATGCTCCAAAATGCTCAAAACGGTGAAAAACAGCATGCTGAGCAAGACTGTAATGCTTTTTGAGCATTTTCGAAAAAATGTCGAAATTTCGAGAAAAAAAAAAACGCAAGGCTATAGCCTTACTTTTTTTTTTCTCGAAATTTCGACATTTTTTCGAAAATGCTCCAAAATGCTCAAAACGGTGAAAAACAGCATGCTGAGCAAGACTGTAATGCTTTTTGAGCATTTTCGAAAAAATGTCGAAATTTCGAGAAAAAAAACGCAAGGCTATAGCCTTACTTTTTTTTTTCTCGAAATTTCGACATTTTTTCGAAAATGCTCCAAAATGCACAAAACGGTGAAAAACAGCATGCTGAGCAAGACTGTAATGCTTTTTGAGCATTTTCGAAAAAATGTCGAAATTTCGAGAAAAAAAACGCAAGGCTATAGCCTTACTTTTTTTTTCTCGAAATTTCGACATTTTTTCGAAAATGCTCCAAAATGCTCAAAACGGTGAAAAACAGCATGCTGAGCAAGACTGTAATGCTTTTTGAGCATTTTCGAAAAAATGTCGAAATTTCGAGAAAAAAAAACGCAAGGCTATAGCCTTACTTTTTTTTCTTGAAATTTCGACATTTTTTCGAAAATGCTCCAAAATGCTCAAAACGGTGAAAAACAGCATGCTGAGCAAGACTGTAATGCTTTTTGAGCATTTTCGAAAAAATGTCGAAATTTCGAGAAAAAAAACGCAAGGCTATAGCCTTACTTTTTTTTCTCTCGAAATTTCGAGAAAAAAAACGCAAGGCTATATATAGCCTTGGGTTTTTTTTCTCGAAATTTCTTCATCTTTTCGAAAATGCTCCAAAATGCTCAAAACGGTGAAAAACAGCATGCTGAGCAAGACTGGAATGCTTTTTGAGCATTTCGAAAAAATGTCGAAATTTCGAGAAAAAAAACGCAAGGCTATAGCCTTACTTTTTTTTCTTGAAATTTCGACATTTTTTCGAAAATACTCAAAAATGCTCAAAACGGTGAAAAACAGCATGCTGAGCAAGACTGTAATGCTTTTTGAGCATTTTCGAAAAAATGTCGAAATTTCGAGAAAAAAAAAAAACGCAAGGCTATAGCCTTACTTTTTTTTTTCTCGAAATTTCGACATTTTTTCAAAAATGCTCCAAAATGCTCAAAACGGTGAAAAACAGCATGCTGAGCAAGACTGTAATGCTTTTTGAGCATTTTCGAAAAAATGTCGAAATTTCGAGAAAAAAAACGCAAGGCTATAGCCTTAGTTTTTTTTTCTCGAAATTTCGACATTTTTTCGAAAATGCTCCAAAATGCTCAAAACGGTGAAAAACAGCATGCTGAGCAAGACTGTAATGCTTTTTGAGCATTTTTGAAAAAATGTCGAAATTTCGAGAAAAAAACGCAAGGCTATAGCCTTACTTTTTTTTTCTCGAAATTTCGACATTTTTTCGAAAATGCTCCAAAATGCTCAAAACGGTGAAAAACAGCATGCTGAGCAAGACTGTAATGCTTTTTGAGCATTTTCGAAAAAATGTCGAAATTTCGAGAAAAAAAACGCAAGGCTATAGCCTTACTTTTTTTTTCTCGAAATTTCGACATTTTTTCGAAAATGCTCCAAAATGCTCAAAACGGTGAAAAACAGCATGCTGAGCAAGACTGTAATGCTTTTTGAGCATTTTCGAAAAAATGTCGAAATTTCGAGAAAAAAAACGCAAGGCTATAGCCTTACTTTTTTTTTCTCGAAATTTCGACATTTTTTCGAAAATGCTCCAAAATGCACAAAACGGTGAAAAACAGCATGCTGAGCAAGACTGTAATGCTTTTTGAGCATTTTCGAAAAAATGTCGAAATTTCGAGAAAAAAAACGCAAGGCTATAGCCTTACTTTTTTTTTTCTCGAAATTTCGACATTTTTTCGAAAATGCTCCAAAATGCACAAAACGGTGAAAAACAGCATGCTGAGCAAGACTGTAATGCTTTTTGAGCATTTTCGAAAAAATGTCGAAATTTCGAGAAAAAAAACGCAAGGCTATAGCCTTACTTTTTTTTTCTCGAAATTTCGACATTTTTTCGAAAATGCTCCAAAATGCTCAAAACGGTGAAAAACAGCATGCTGAGCAAGACTGTAATGCTTTTTGAGCATTTTCGAAAAAATGTCGAAATTTCGAGAAAAAAAAACGCAAGGCTATAGCCTTACTTTTTTTTCTTGAAATTTCGACATTTTTTCGAAAATGCTCCAAAATGCTCAAAACGGTGAAAAACAGCATGCTGAGCAAGACTGTAATGCTTTTTGAGCATTTTCGAAAAAATGTCGAAATTTCGAGAAAAAAAAACGCAAGGCTATAGCCTTACTTTTTTTTCTCTCGAAATTTCGACATTTTTTCGAAAATGCTCCAAAATGCTCAAAACGGTGAAAAACAGCATGCTGAGCAAGACTGTAATGCTTTTTGAGCATTTTCGAAAAAATGTCGAAATTTCGAGAAAAAAAAACGCAAGGCTATAGCCTTACTTTTTTTTCTCTCGAAATTTCGACATTTTTTCGAAAATGCTCCAAAATGCTCAAAACGGTTAAAAACAGCATGCTGAGCAAGACTGTAATGCTTTTTGAGCATTTTTGAAAAAATGTCGAAATTTCGAGAAAAAAACGCAAGGCTATAGCCTTACTTTTTTTTTCTCGAAATTTCGACATTTTTTCGAAAATGCTCCAAAATGCTCAAAACAGTGAAAAACAGCATGCTGAGCAAGACTGTAATGCTTTTTGAGCATTTTCGAAAAAATGTCGAAATTTCAAGAAAAAAAACGCAAGGCTATAGCCTTACTTTTTTTTTCTCGAAATTTCGACATTTTTTCGAAAATGCTCCAAAATGCTCAAAACGGTGAAAAACAGCATGCTGAGCAAGACTGTAATGCTTTTTGAGCATTTTCGAAAAAATGTCGAAATTTCGAGAAAAAAAACGCAAGGCTATAGCCTTACTTTTTTTTCTCGAAATTTCGACATTTTTTCGAAAATGCTCCAAAATGCTCAAAACGGTGAAAAACAGCATGCTGAGCAAGACTGTAATGCTTTTTGAGCATTTTCGAAAAAATGTCGAATTTTCGAGAAAAAAAACGCAAGGCTATAGCCTTACTTTTTTTTCTCGAAATTTCGACATTTTTTCGAAAATGCTCCAAAATACTCAAAACGGTGAAAAACAGCATGCTGAGCAAGACTGTAATGCTTTTTGAGCATTTTCGAAAAAATGTCGAAATTTCGAGAAAAAAAAAAAAAACGCAAGGCTATAGCCTTACTTTTTTTTTCTCGAAATTTCGACATTTTTTCGAAAATGCTCAAAAATGCTCAAAACGGTGAAAAACAGCATGCTGAGCAAGACTGTAATGCTTTTTGAGCATTTTCGAAAAAATGTCGAAATTTCCAGAAAAAAAACGCAAGGCTATAGCCTTACTTTTTTTCTCGAAATTTCGACATTTTTTCGAAAATGCTCCAAAATGCTCAAAACGGTGAGAAACAGCATGCTGAGCAAGACTGTAATGCTTTTTGAGCATTTTCGAAAAAATGTCGAAATTTCGAGAAAAAAAACGCAAGGCTATAGCCTTACTTTTTTTTTCTCGAAATTTCGACATTTTTTCGAAAATGCTCCAAAATGCTCAAAACGGTGAAAAACAGCATGCTGAGCAAGACTGTAATGCTTTTTGAGCATTTTCGAAAAAATGTCGAAATTTCGAGAAAAAAAAAACGCAAGGCTATAGCCTTACTTTTTTTTTCCTCGAAATTTCGACATTTTTTCGAAAATGCTCCAAAATGCTCAAAACGGTGAAAAACAGCATGCTGAGCAAGACTGTAATGCTTTTTGAGCATTTTCGAAAAAATGTCGAAATTTCGAGAAAAAAAACGCAAGGCTATAGCCTTACTTTTTTTTTTCTCGAAATTTCGACATTTTTTCGAAAATGCTCCAAAATGCACAAAACGGTGAAAAACAGCATGCTGAGCAAGACTGTAATGCTTTTTGAGCATTTTCGAAAAAATGTCGAAATTTCGAGAAAAAAAACGCAAGGCTATAGCCTTACTTTTTTTTTTCTCGAAATTTCGACATTTTTTCGAAAATGCTCCAAAATGCACAAAACGGTGAAAAACAGCATGCTGAGCAAGACTGTAATGCTTTTTGAGCATTTTCGAAAAAATGTCGAAATTTCGAGAAAAAAAACGCAAGGCTATTATGGAATGAGGAAAGCGCCGAAATGAATTGATTGAAAAATAATAATTTGAAGTTGAAACATCAGAAATTAATGTGAAAGTGTATTACTTCTTGTCTTGAACTTGAAAAATATCAAAATGTATTCGAAGAAATGGTTTATTCAAAGGGTTTTTTTCAGCTGTAATTTTCACTTCAGTATATATTTCGATTTTTGAGTATTTTTACAGGTTCAAATCAAAATAATTCACGTTCAAAGTTTTTATTTTGACTTTCACGTCTGTGAAAATTTCACATACTTTGACTCTAATCTGCCGTGAATTTACTGCCAAATGTCGAGTTGAAGTTGAAATCGAAAAAAAAAAGTTGAAGTTGAAAAATAAAACAAAAGACTCTGAAAATCTCGTATTTTTTCTCTTGAACTCGAAACAAATAAAAATGTATTCTAAAAAAAACTTGTATTCAAAAGTTATTATTTAGCTGTGTTCTCATCTTTCCTTTCAGATCTTATTCTTACAGATTCAAAACACGGTTTCAGGTCTTTTTTTTTTACGCCTCTTTTTTTTTCTTCGTACGCCTCATTTTTTTTCGTTCACCTCTTTTTTTTTCGTTCACCTCGAAAACTTTCAATGAAGTCTTATGGCACGGTTGTGCCGTGGGGGCGTGGTGTCATGATTGACAGCCCCCTCCCCCCGTGACGTCATCAACCTGCACCCAGGAAGAAGGCGGGAAGCCCAGCAGAGCCTCTGAAATAGACAAAGTTACGCCAACTCGGTTCACTTCTTGGGGCAGTCCATCTACATAGACTTCTGATGTATAGTGACAATGAATAGGGACAGCCAGAAGTTACTGAATGCATTGGAGCCTATGGGCTCGCGTGAGTACGTGAACCACGTGACCAGGCTGTTTTCTGACCCCTCAATGTCGCAATTCTTCTACTAGATGGCTCTGCGCTAGAGTAACATCGATTAACATGCTTGCTAGAGAGGCTAGAAGCCATAAAGCCGCGCCACACCACGCAGCAATGGACCGTCGGCCGTCTCTGGTTCCACCGGCCAGAAAGATACCAAGACATGATGGAAGCCAGCAAGTAAGAACTGTTTTTAATAAGTTAGATTTTGGTAGATCACCAAAATCTGAGTATAGAGTTATGCCGCCCCAAACTCCGTTCACTTCACGGGTCAGTGTAATGGCTGCTCTTCTACATAGACTTGATATAATATTGATCTAGTTTACAGATCAGGCAACAGCCCAGCTTTCTAACCCCTTAATGTTGTTTGGCCCGAGTCTGTTGCGTTAGCGTCGTGTTATTTGATGTCTTATGCACCACATTGTTGTCCTTGCTTACCACTTGTAGGACTGTAAATGATCGCTGTGGAGTAAGAACATGAATGATGTGGTTTGTTGCTACTACTAGTAATGTGCATGCACATGGCCAAAGCAGGATTTTTTTTGTTAAGATTGGGAACTGTCTAAACAGCCTAGAACTTGCACGCAGCGTTGCCAACTTGGCGCATTTGTCGCTATATTTGGCTCTTTTTTCCCAGACCCCCCCCCCCAGCGCCAAAATCAATGAAAAGCTCCTGGCGGAAAATCTAGTGCTTTTTGGCGAAATTGATTGACAGGCGGAGAGACAAAACCCTCATTTTTCACATATTTTTTTTTATGAGAGACGTTTTCAACCAGTGGTCCTCAGACTAACAGATGGACAGTTGGTTAACCAGATGTAACTCTGTGAGAGCGTAAAAATGAAACCAAATGGACCCTTATTTAGTTTTATTATTATGCTCTCTAGAGTTAAAATACATGTGAATTAGTTATTGTAAAGTCTACACAACTAGAGAATGTAGCTGATTAATGGCCATTTTGGTCTGTGTGTATTGCATTTTGATGAGAGGGATACTGGTGGTCCCAGCTGTATGGGAAGTTGTTTAACCAGATGTAACTCTTTGAGTGTGTAGGATAAGGCAAAACCAAAGAATATGCTTGAGCTTCTAATTGTGTAAAAATGCCTTGAGGTTTATTTGTGATTTAGTGCTGTATACAATAGAAAATAATTAATTTGATCTATTTTTGGTTGACAGAATGCTGACTATAATGCAAATGTGGCTCAAAGGTCGCACAACCTTATAGGTGTCCTCTCTCAGAACCTCAGTCCAAGTCTGCAGCACGAGATGACCAGGTCCGAGTTTGTTTCCTCCTCCATTTCAACTTTTATAGTGCCAACAAGCATTGGGCTTGCAAATCTGCTATTAACCAACCTAGTCTCAATGTGTAACTTGTTCCATGTATCCCTCCTCACCCCAATGCAGCTCCTTTGGTTTTCTCCCCAAGAAAAACTCCTTTCTTTGCAAGAGAAAGATGCAGACCCCTAAGCCCTCCACATCATCTCCAAGATGGAAGCCTTTTAGTTTTTATTTATATTTATTAAACAAAGGTGCAGAGACTTCCCCAAGCCCAGATGTGGAGTTCAAGCTTGCCCAGGCAGGACTTGGAAAAAGATACATCACTTTATCCAAGGACTTGAGCCATGATCAGGTATGAAAATTGATTGATTACTTAGTAGCACTCCCTCTGGTGTTGTAGGAGTGGACCTCATTGACATTAATGCAGTATTTGGAAAGGTACATGGGTATTTTGGTAGACTTGTGCTTTGTAGATCTTGTGGACCAGACCCATGGCAAGATGTCATCAACCCAGACTGTGAAAGGGGTGGTGGGTTCGGAGAGTGAGGCAAAGTAACAGCCTGACCAGTTTGTTTTTGGAGGTCAGTAGCCTTGTTTTCAAGATCTTCGAGGTGCTGTGGTTTTAAAAATCAGAAACCTCAAATCTATTCAAATTATTACAATGTATTTTGCAACATACTCTAGATTGCAACTACCAAAAATCCTCTAAGGCGTGTGTACAAATAGGGGTTTCCATCCTAAAACTAAGTGCTACAGCTAAAAATCGTGTTTCGTCTTGAAAGGCGTAGGTACAAATGGGGGTTCCCATCCTAAAACTAAGTGCTACAGCTAAAAGGAACACAATGTCCTGTCAACATGGTCCCATGTATTCAATTGGTCAATGTGGCGTAAAGAACTGGGGCCACGGTAGCACATTATCACCTCACAGCTAGAAGGTCCTGGGTTTGATTCCTCTGATTTGGGTTGGCAGCGGAAGTGTAGTGCCCTGTTCCTAACATTAGATAACTGACATTGGGGGTGGGGGCAGCAGTCTTATAAGTCAGGCCAATGGGGTATTTGCAGCCTCGACACCCAGGCGTTCATTTTCGTCAACGTTGTGTGAAAACAGAAAGCCTGAGCCTGGACTAATTTGTTACCCACAGTGGCCTAGAGGGGGGAGTCGAGCTTCCGGGGTGGGCGTCGCGCCAAATGAGCCCCTCCACAGCAGTGGAGGGGCCTGAGATGACGACACGTTAGTGCGATCAAATCAGATTAGCTCATCTGCTGTGTGGATCCCACGGCACCCTGCCCCCCTGGGCCAAAATCATTTCAGGTTAGGCCAGGCTAGGGTATTTGAAGCATCCTAGTGTTCGGTTCTTCAACTATGTCGACATCATTGTCCCTATGCTATTTATTTTTTTTTAGTTCACCAGACTCCTGAAAGAGGAATATCCGAAGATGTTGGAACTCACAGGAGGTTATTATCTCTACAAGGCTTCAGGTAGTGAAAATGTGTGTTGTAAATGCATTTCTAACATAACTTGCACCAACAGCCACAACTGAAATCCTAACAATGTTGCCTTGCAGGTGGTCAGGGTAAACGGAAACTCACGATGATCTCACCAGATTTCAATGAGGGATACACGGGGACCCTCATCCGCAGTGTTACAGGGGGGGGGAAGAACACAATCTATGCGGTTCCATTACAGCATGAGTTCGACCTCACTCCTCTGGCCCCAGATGCACTGGAGTTCCTTCACACACCAAAAGAACAGTGCAAAATCTGCAAGGTAACGTATCCATTGCAGATTTTGGCACTTCATGTTCAGCAATGTGAGGAGACTCCATCAGAGGATGAGTATGAAGAGGTAAGTCATTGATTAGACTTTGGTTTTATAGCTATTTAGTCACACCCAGCTAGCCAGATGTGACCGGAATTATTACCCATTGTGAAACTGAATGTATGCATATATTTCATTTTTAGCCATGGCAAAACGATGTTGACATCCTTGACGTCACCATCCCCGAGACGTCTCCTCCTCGTGACACCTCAGCACATCCTCACTCAGCACATTCTGACACAAAGACCTCTGTTGAAAAGGTACTGTACTTGATGTTTGTTTTTGTGAAATGCTAATACACTTTTTTGACTTACCGGTAAGCTACTTTCAAAATCATTGGTTAAACAAGATCTGCAAATCAAAAGTGATTTGCGAATTGCTAAAAACAGTACAAAAATTCATTCAAAGACCCCCTAGTAAGTGGGTGCTTTGAAATAGGGGCAATGGTTTTTAAGAAAAACACGCTTAAAATGAAAATTGGATGGAATTGGAAGGTTTTCTTGTATATGCTACTACTGATGTTTGAAAACAAAGTATTTGGGGTTTGAGTTGATGGATATGTTTTAGGGGACTGATCTACCTGCACAGCCTGTGTGATCTACTGGTAGATGATGATCTACCTTTTGGTCACCTCTTGTACAGTAGGTTGGGCAGTATGTAATTTTTTTTTTACTGTAAATCTTAATCAGGTTCAGAAGGTTCCATGCCCAATATGTTTTCTGAAGTTTTCTCCCCACCTGTTGGAGCTCCATGCAAGCACCTGTGGCGTGAGGTGAGTGATGGCTAATAGTGGCACAGTGAGTTTAACATTGTTTAATGCAATCAGATATGACCTTTCTATTTGGAATTGGATGGATTGACGGATTAACCTCCAGCTGTTATGATGATGCCACTAGTATTCCCTCTATAGCTCCTTTTCAATGTCTCACTTGTAGTTACCTTTATGGGGCCCAGGATGGCATAGTTCAGCCAACTGCCGTGGCTGGGGGCCAGGATGGCATAGTTCAGCAAACTGCCGTGGCTGAACATGGAGAGGAGCAGATGAATACGTAAGTAATGTCTAAATGCCCTTGTTTTATACAACACTTTGACCTGTACATGTATTAATTGTGGGTTTTTGGGCAGTGTCGATGAAGTACTGGACACCCTCACTAAAAGAGTTGACGCAGAGAAGCTATTCAAAATTCAGATCTCCAGATCAAATATTGTGGACAGGGGACTTCTGCAATGGCAGCGTCAAAAAAAGAATTCGCCCACTGCTACTCTGTACATTACCTTCTTTGGAGAGGCAGGAGTGGACTCGGGTGCTCTTCGAAAAGAATTTCTCACAGGTAAAACTAAATAAACATGTTTGGAGTCTTTTTTGCACACCATTATAATATCTAGTTCACTGAACGGTTTTAGATGTTGGTTTATGAATATCAGTGATACTCTTGCTGTATGGGATGTGGCACCTAACCAAATCTACATGGAAATATCTTTCAACCTTCTCTGTAGTATGTTATACAGTAGAAAAATACTGTATGCAAATGACCCTTTAGTACCCAGCAAAGGCTGTTTTTATTCTTTGTACAGAAATGGTTGCAGGAATTGAGAGCCGTTTCTTTGAGGGACCACAAAATTGCAGGATCCCACGCTTTTCTTTGACGGACTATGACCATGGCTTCTTCAGGTATGCTAATTTCATATCAATAACAACTATGGACAAACTATTCCTTAAACGTAAGTAAAAGCTTTCATTCTCAATGTGTGAAAACAGGACTGTTGGAGAGATTTTTGCTGTTAGCTTGGCACAAGGTGGCCCATCTCCTGCCTTCTTAAGCAAATGGACGTATAGCTACCTCTGCACTGGGCAGATGAATGCCCTGGATTTCAACCGCAGTGACGTGGCAGATGGCCAGTTGCTGACTCTAATTGAGAAGGTATGTTCTAGGGGTGGAAATGCTGGGTTATGCAACCAATAAGGTTGCTGGGGGGGATTACCGACAATTTATATTGTCATGTTTACGTGGGATTTTCTTTGTGGTAACTGCATTTTCAGGTTGAGTCATCCACAGAGGAATCGATTAAAGACCCAGGTCTCATTGATGAAATCTGCAGTCGAGGATTTACTGGACTTGTGACAATTGAGAACAAGGAGTCCATTGTTCGGTAAGTGTTTCTGTACAGAAGCAATTGAGTGTATATAATAGACTAGAGTGTGTTGTAGCTAGTGTAATGTTTTCTACTGTCGCAGTTCAATCATACTCCATGCAAGCCTGAGATTGCAGCCCATGTTGGACGAGCTGGCGAAAGGTCTGGAGCTGTATGGTCTTCTGTCCATAATCAAGGAGTACCCAGAAATCTGCAGGCCACTGTTTGTTCCCGGGGAAGACATAAAAGTAAGCAAAAAAAAAAAACATGCATCCTGTACTAGTACTGCTTGTATAACGTCTATACTGTTATTTACAGACCTGTTTATGTCATTTTTAAAACCACCATTTGTAAAGTGTATTTGTGGGATGTGCAGTAGTTTTGAGTTTCATGCCTATAGAGGCACACAGGGACTACAAATTTCACGCCCCCAAATGAAACGGCAGCCACCCAAAGGTACTCACAAGTACTCGGTATACTATCATTATAAATCTCAAGTTAATGTGGTCGCACAGTATATGTCATAGTCTCATCCCTTGAGATTTTCATTACCCAGATGTATTTGCTGCGTTTTGTTTTGTATGTTATGTATTTGTTTATAATAATACAAACAGCATTTTACAAGACTAGTTAATATTCCTCTGCAGAATTCACTATTGTAGTTGAAAGTGTCACCATATGCCACTCCTCCACATATTGCTGGCTTATTTTTCCAACTATTGAGCCAAATCTATTAATCTATTCTAGTAAAACAAGTAAAACTCAGAGTCAGAGCTCCGAGGTGGGTAAAACAAATTAAAAAGCTGTGACATTTACCAAATATAAACATGAATGCACTAAGTCAGTCGGGATTGGTGTGTATTATTGAGAATTTCTTTAAAGTCGGTGCTCGTAGTAGTAGCCTCGTAAAGATGGTGACGTCATTTAAAAGCGCCAGGTTCTCGGTCTGCCGTCTCTGCTCTGTTAACATTATGGGTAACTTATTCAAGTGGTAAATTAAATGTGAAACAGGTCCTATGTTGACAAAGACACTGTAGTCCCTGTGTCTATGCCCATGGGGGCTTTGTCTTCCCATAGTAGTACACTCTGCACTACAGTAGTGTTGGAGACTGCCCTGCCCAGGATATTCTAGGAAGGAAAACTGAGGGATTTAGGCAAGCAGGTGTACAGGGAAAATTGTGGCCTGGAGGTCTGTTTGGGTGTGGCCTGGAGGTCTGTTTGGGTGTGATGCTACATAATGAACATTTTTTAAAGACTTTTGTAATTTACATGATGTCTTTGTCGTCATATTGTAGGTCAGTGCAGAGTTTTTCATGGGATCCATTCGTCCGAAACTCAGTGAAGAAGGCACGAACAGGCACCAGCTTGAGCTGAAGATCCTAGACTTTCTTCAAGACTTCCTTTATGAAGTAGAAGGTATCGGAAACGTCTGCCGAAGCAGACAACCCGCAACACTCCACGTTATAAATATTATTTCAGGTGCAAGGCTCAGGAATACATTAGAAAGTGAAGAAAATGCCAGTACTCGTGAAATGTCCATTTTGCACTCTTTACTTCTGGTGAGCAGACAACCTGTGTTTCAGCGTCTTGGCCTGTTAGGCCAACAGGCTTGCTTTTTAAGATACCCAACTTGTAATTTGGGTATTGAAGTTTACTCAAAACAAATTTAAAATCTCAACTTGGTCAGGCAGGGAGTCGGCAGTCATTTTTGTGAGATTACCTTTGTGTAATTTAGTAGGTGGTAAGCAGTCAAAAGGACGTTAAACCCTCAACTATCTCTTCCTCCATAGCTGAAGATCACAGGCATGCAGTTGACACAGAAGAAGCAGAGGACGCAGAACCACTGGCTCCAATCACACCTGCAAGGCTGCTTCAGTGGATCACTGGTCAGGGTCATATCCCACTGCTTCCTTCAGAGAAGAAGGATTTCGGTGTAAAGATAGAATTCAACCATGACTGCACTAGAGAGTTTAAGGAGCACACTGTGTGTTACCCTGTTGTCAGTGCATGTGCCAAGACCATTACCCTTCCTGTAAAACACATGACCTCCTTTGATAAATTCAAAGCAGTTCTAACAGAGGCTTTTTCTCTTGGCCAAGCATTTAGCTCTGTCTGAATACCTTTAAAGATACGACCCTCATTTCTTGCAACCATTTCCAAGCCATTTGCCAAATATGTTATACAGATGAACAGAACCAGAGTCTGGTGCCAGAGATGATGCAGGGAGAACTGGAACGGCCAAAATGTGTTGCGTGTCCTCAGGAATTACAAAGCCTTATAGACCTGCGCAGTGATGTCACCACCCCGGTTCCTGAAGTGTTTTACCCATTCATTTTTCTCTAATAGACTTTTCGGAAATAATTTATATTAAGACTATTACAACGTGGAAAAAGCCAATTTTGGAACACCATATTTTGGAATGATCAAATAATTTCTAAGATGGAAAAACATAACAAAAGTGTTGTATCCTGCCATTTTCTACTTCTTGCTAATTGGATATTATATGATATTGTGTCATCATGATTTGTCATGACCCGAGTTGTCCACGGTTTATATAAATTCATGTTTATATAAATTATTCTCAAATTCTGAGATGAATGGAGGAAAACACTTCTGGAACCGGGGCGGTGACGTCATTGCACAGGTCTATAGAAATATCAATGCCAGTGTCCTGCATTGCAAGAACTCTCGATGTATACCAAAAAGAATTTTTTAGCTTTTACTACCTGATGTTCTTAAAATTTAATGTTTACATTGTTTGCTGTTCAGTCTAACATTATTGAAGTTAAACCTAATGTTTAACCTAATGCTCTTGTTCAGACTATGCACTTTACCATGTTGCTGCATTTGTCAAGCAACATTAAATGTTCAACTTGTTTACATCTGAAAATGCACTTTAACAGGTTGGCTGCTGCACTGTTAAGTCACTGTTGGTGGCTACTGCACTGATTTGTCAGGCAATAAATACAAATGTGAAATATGTTTTTACTTGAGTTCTGGTTAATGCTTTTGCATTTATCACTTATACCTGAAGAAGCTAAAGTCTTCTAGACTGTTTAAACATTCTATTGCACTTTATCCTGTGATTTCTACTGCAATACCAGGAATTCCAGAATACTGTATGACCATTCAATGCGTTGAAGTTATAAGTTTTCATCTCCTGCCCTCACAGACTATAGCTCTCAGCACCACAGACACCTTGAAAATAAGGCCTACAGACCCCCCAAAGCAAGCTGGTCCGGCTGATTACTTGGCCTCACGCCCAGAACCCACCTAAAGTCCATTAAGTTCACTCCCACAACACCAGAGGGAGTTCAACAAACCATTAAAGCTCTTCTCTCCACTCATTGTCTCCTCAAAACCTCAAAGGCCACCTGTGGATGGCTTCAAATTGAAACTACTTAAACTATTTCCCTTTTTACCTCAAAACTATGCCTAAAGGGGGCAGTATTTGAACTCTAGTCATGGGGTTTGAAGCTGCCACAGTAACGAGACATATAGTCAGTAACGAGACATAGGCCTATAGTTGGGGGTTTTCAACAGGTGGTTGGGTGAACACTAGTGGTCTTAGACGATTCCAGGTGGTCCCCAGGCCAAATGATGGAAAGTTGGTTAACCAGATATAACTCTTGGAAAGTGTAAAGTGAAACCCTTGCGGTTCGATTTGGTTTCATGTTTACACTCTAGTTAAAATATTCATAATCTGAGCCCAAGTCTACACAACTAGAGAATGTAGAAGATTAATGGTCATTTTTTTTATCTGTATGTTTGGCTGTTTTGTTTGCAAAATCCAGGCTGGAAAATGTGGACAAAAGTAAAATCTTTAGTTTTGGGGTCTGTGGCGCTAAAATGGCATCAAATGGTGGCTGAAATTCTGAATAAATAGTGGGCCGTGGTAAAAAAAAAAAAAAAAAAAGTTTTTGTGAAAAGCACTGATCTTGGTGGGAATTGTGGATTCATTAGATTAGATGGTAGAGATTTGCCTCAGTTGTGGTACCTTCTTTGGTTAGCCGGCGTATTATAACAAGCGCACCTTTCCAAATTCCTAAAATACATACTATGCTAAAATACCAAGCCGGTGTGGACATTGGGGGTCATGTACTCGCGCGAGCCGATGGACTTCAATGAATTTACTAACTTCCGGTTGTCACCATTCATAGAAGAGTCGCCATCTATGCATTGGACCAGAGCCTTGGAAATACAGAGTTACGCTAACTCCGTTCACTTCGTGGGGCCAGTCCAATGGCGGCTCCTCTACATAGACTTCTATGGGATAGTGACAACGAATAGTGACAGTCGGAAGTTACCGAATGCATTGGAGTCTATGGGCTCGCGCGAGTACTAGAACCACGTGACCAGACTATTTTCTGTCCCCTCAATGTCGCAACTCTGTCTATTTCTAAGGCTCTGCATTGGACTAGCCCTTAGTCTGCGTGACGTCATCAACCTGCGCTGTTGTGGCTAAAATGTAGTGTAGGTGAACTGTTTCGAGCAACCCAGCACAACACACCAAGAGGAATTGTTTACAATGGATCAGACACCAGTATTTGTGGGTAGTACAGTTCAGGTAATTGTGTGTGTGTGTGTGTGTGTGTGTGTGTGTGTGTGTGTGTGTGTGTGTGTGTGTGTGTGTGTGTGTGTGTGTGTGTGTGTGTGTGTGTGTGTGTGTCTTTTCACAGTACATGAATATATGAATATAGCATTATGAGTTTTATATAACTATATAAAGCTGGCTCGTAGTTGCCCTCTATACAACGTTAATACTAAATTGCATGCTGTCTGTTTGTTTAATATTATTATTGTTGAGGCCATTGGCAGTGCATTAATGTGAATTTCTGTTTGATTCTAGGGCCAACTGAAAAGAGACTTTATGCAGAGGCTACTCACTAAGGTTTCCCACATCATGCAAAGACTGCCTCTGGATGTGGACCTCTTGAGATGTATAGTCAACCAGGAGATGGTTATTTTTAGGTCATTGTTAGGCCAGGTTGATATGCCACAGGATGTCATAGATGCATTCACTGAACTGTCCACACTTCTGAATATACGAGACGATACTAATCAGAACCAGAGTCTGGTGCCAGTTCCAGAGATGGTGCAGGGAGAACTGGGACGTCCGAAATATGTAGTGTGTCCTCAGGAATTACAAAGCCTTATAGAAATATCAATGCCAGTGTCCTGCATTGCAAGAACTCTAGGCGTATCTGAAAGGACAGTGCAACGACGCATGCATGATAATGGTCTTTCCATACGTCAGCACTACAGTAACATAAGTGATGAACAACTCGATAACTTGGTAAGATCAGTGAAGGGAAGACACCCACATTGGGGATACAGAATGGTTCATTCAGTCCTGCGAGGCATGGGGCATCGTCTCCAGTGGGACAGAGTGGCTTCATCCATGCAACGTGTGGATCCAATAGGTGTAGTCTCACGATTGTCTGCGATGGGCTGTGTCAAGAGGAGGACCTATTCTGTTCCAGGCCCTCTTCACTTGGTCCACATTGACACAAACCACAAACTCATAAGGTAGGAAATACATGTAATTCTTACATGCATTTGTAGATGTACAGCATTTTTGCTAAATATTTTTATTCTATATGCTATTTTAACACCCTTGTTTTGTCACCCCCTCCCTAAAAGATATGGCCTAGTTGTGTTTGGTGGGATTGACGGATACTCACGGAAGGTAATTTATTTAATAGTCATTACCCCTGGAAGGCCCAGTGTTGCCTTTTGTCAACATTGATGTTCATTGTTTAGTCTTTCATTGCCATTGGTCATGACATTTGCATATAAATACACCCCACAGAGACTGGGATTAACACAATTTTAAAAAGAACAACCCTGGATTAGTGCTTTTATTAAAACATATTTTTAATCTTCGACCAGTAACCTTTATCATAATAAAAGTTAAAAATATATATATATATATATATATATATATATATATATATATATATATATATATATATATATATATATATATATATATATATATATATACCATTTACAGTGGTATTTTTTTTTTTCTTTTTTTGGAAGTAGAAATATATTTGGGCCTTGCAGGGTTAATTGAGATGACAGTCACAATAATTACTCCATGCATATTATACCACAGCAGGTCTTACAATGTTTAATTTATTTCCATTTCATTGTAATGTTGTCTGCTCCAGATCATGTACCTGGGTGCAGCAACAAACAATAAAGCATCCACTGCACTCGATTTCTTCATGAATGCAGTGCAGATGTATGGGTTTCCATTAAGGTAATGTCATCTCATATGTGTGGCCCACCATGCTAGTCTTTTTTTTTGTTTTTTCATTGAGAAAATGTTCAGTGGGTTGAGTGAGTGTGTACATGGATTAATTGCAATAAAGTGATTATTCATTAATTAATCAACCAAATGAATTAATGGAAATATTAGTGGCTTTAAGTGTTTTGATGAATTGAAAAAAATTGAGCATGTGTAATACCTTATCAGTGTGCCCTGACTCATCTCCAGTAACAGTTTTTCTATTGAGTTGTGCTTTCATGTGAAATGGTTATGTTTCACAGTATACAATAATCACTACCAGCCATCCTGGTAAATCATTTACAGAATTTGGCAGGATTTGTTTAAAGTCACTGTATTGTGTATCATATTTTCGTTGTCTTGGTGTTTTGTTTTGATTTTAGAGTAAGAGGTGACCAAGGAGTCGAAAATGTTGGCATCGCACGGTGTATGTTCACCATCAGAGGTTGTGGCAGAGGCAGTTTCATGTCAGGAAAGTCGTGTCATAATCAAAGGTATATATATATACACATACATACAGTGGGGCAAATAAGTATTTGGACAACCACCAATTGTGCAAGTTCTCCCACTTAAAAAGATGAGAGAGGCCTGACATTTTTACCATAGGTATTTGATGAAAATCACAGGTATAAGTATTTGGTCAATAACAAAAGTTCAACTCAATACTTTATTATATACCTTTTGTTTGCAATGACAGAGGTCAAACGTTTTCTCTAAGTCTTCACAAGGTCTCCACACACTGCTGATGGTGTATTGGCCCATTCCTCCATGCAGATCTCCTCTAGAGCAGTGATGCTTTGGGGCTGTCGCTAGGCAACATGGACTTTCAACTCCCTCCAAAGATTCTCTATGCGGTTGAGATTTGGAGACTGGCCAGGCCACTCAACGACCTTAAGATGCTTCTAACGAAGCCACTAATTTGTTTACACCATTGGTGGTTGACCAAATACTTATTTGCCCCACTATATTGATATTCACTGTATATACTGTATGAGATTGGTGATGTGATGTGTTTTCATTGTTATTATTACTATTTTACAGAATAGAGCGTTTGTGGCGTGACGTCTGGAACGGTGTCACAAACGTGTATTATGACATTCTGCATGGCCTTGAGGAGGAAGGTGTCCTGAATCCAGATGACAGCGTCCACCTCTACTGTGCCCAGTATGCGTTTCTGCCACGACTGCAGAGAGATCTGGATGTCTTCAGGCTCGGTTGGGATCATCACCCTCTGAGGACAGAGCACCACAGAACTCCGCAGCAGTTGTGGATAATGGGACTCGCCCAAAATCCAGTGGACCCTCCAGAACTGGCACAGGTAATAATACATGTTTCCCCCCCAGAACATGGAAGGTGGAAACTCAAACCATGAAAAAGAATTGTATTCACAGTCCTGTGTATGTCTAGACCTCTGACGGCACTCTCACTGTATGAGACTGTACCAGATATTATATTGATAATTAAGTATAACAGTAACAGTTAAGTATGTTGAAATGTGATTGTTTTAGGAAATGGAGGAACCAACTTTTGCTGCCAGTGCCAACGAGACGGATGACGTGACCAGCTCTGGAGTGATTCTGCCACGCGTAGAATGTCCTCTCCATGAACAGGATTTGGCTGTCCTCAGAGCCACGATTGATGTTACAAGACCATCTCAGTCCTTCGGCAAAGACATTTATTTGGCTGTACTGAACTATGTACTGAATCATCTACCTTAAAGGACATGTTTGGCTTTTGCAGGCTACTTAATAAACAGGCATGGGGACTTTGAAGATGGAATGGTTGCCAGTAGTCGAGATAGCCAATCAAAGGATGTGGCGTGAGAGACCCGTGGCTGAGAGAAGTTGTGGCTAAGAGACCCGACAGCCAATCAGATAGCCGGTACAAAAACTCATAGAACAATTCTGCAGAAATAATGGAGCAGCTGGGGGTACTTGTTATGAAAAGGTTTAAAACAAAACAAAACAAAAAAAAGAGTCATAATAGACCTGCACAGTGATGTCACCGCCCCTGTTCCAGAAGTGGATTCCCCATTTCACATAGACTTTTTTGAAAATAATTTATACAAATATGATTACGCCATGGACAAAGCCAACTCAGGTCGTGGCGAATCATGATGACACATACAATCCTTTTGTTCAATCAAATAATTTCTAAGATGAAAGACGAAACAAAAAGTGTTGTATCCTGCCATTTTCTACTTCTTTCCTAATTAGATATTAGGTACTTACGCCTATCACCCCTCCTGGGGCTTAGGCTGTCGACAATTAAGAGCTCTCCAAGAATCTCGATCCTGGGCCAACACTTCAAGCTGTCCCCACGTGTACCCCAGCTGTACCCACGTGTATTCTAATTAGATATTGCATGATGATATTGTGTGTGTTGTCATGATTTGTCACGGCCCGAGTTGGTTTTGTCTGCGGCACAATCGTGTTTTTATTAAGCATTTTCGAAAAGTCTATGAGGAAAAAGAATGAGAATTCTATTTCAGGAACGGGCGGTGACATCACAGCTCAGGTCTATATGGTGCGGAGCAAATGGGGATAGAGGCTGCTACAACAATATTGTGAAAATAATTGAAAAAAAGAGCAACAACAAAAACTAAACGGAAAAATCCACAGCCATGTTACATATTAGGAGGATAATATCAGTGAGCAGAATACAATTTGGGTGTTTTTGATGAATAGAGTTTTAAGCTATAATGGGTTTGTATAGGGAGGGGCCGAGGCAGATAAAATGAATCTCAAATATTGAATTACTGAATTGTGCAACTTAAAACTGTCAGAGCTCCTCACATATACCAGTAGTAAATGAAAAAAATGACCAAAGGTGTTTCTTAAAGTGAAATGTTCCTTTAATGTCAAACAAATACATAGCATATGCTACCTCTTGATTTGAGATAGTGTTTGTATGTCTGTGACTACCTTTACTGACTGGACAGCACTATAGGGCTGTGACAACAGGCTTACAAAAATTGAGATACCTTAGGCCAACCACAACATTTTTTTGTCATCTCACACACATCTCAGGAGGGATTTTGGCCCAGTCCTGTTTAGATATCCTCTCCAAATTCTGAAGGTGTCGAGGCTGTTGTTGCCAACTCGAAGCTTCAAGCTCCCTCCATAGATTTTCTAGAGGATTAAGGTCTGGAGACTGGCTAGGCCCCAAAGCATATTGTCTCCAACTCCATGCTTGACGGTGGGGATGGTGTTGTTGGGTTCGTATTCAGCATTTCTCTCCCTCCAAAGTCCAAACACGAGTCAAATGGATGCCAAAGAGTTCAATTTTGGTCTCTTCTGACCACATCATCTTCCCCGCAGCCTGCTCGGAATCATTTAGGTGTTCATTGGTAAACCTTAGACGGGCCTCTATGTGCCTTCTTGAGCAGAGGGACCTTGCTGGGCACTGCAGGATTTCAATCCGTTACGGCAGGGGTGGGCAATTATTTTTCCCAAGGGGCCAAATGAGATACATGAAATATTGTGGAGGGCCAAGACTAAAGGCTGAACTAAAGTCTCCGTAGTATGAATTTAATTTCAAGACAAAAGTAAGAGTAGGACCAACCTTTTTTGATACCAGGGCCCTCTATTTATTCAGTACTTGAGCCACAGAGGACCACCATTTGATGACACTTAGCCCCACAGACCCCAAAAAAAGATTTATTTTGTTTTTGTTCACAATACCAGGCTGGATTTGAGAAACAAAACAGGCAAACATAGATCAAAAATAACCTTTCTTTTACATTCTCTGACAGATCTCTGATAGATTTTAGGTAATTCAGATGAATATTTTAACTAACTAGTGGAAACATGAAACCAAATGGACATTTCTTTCTAATCATGAAAACTTACAAAATCATCAGGGGATCAAGTAATTATTTCCTCCACTATATATTATATGTGAGAAAGGAATTAGGTCCTTTGAGCTAAATTTGGGTTTCACACAGTTTCTGTATAACATAAACAAAAAATTATAATAGCTTAGTGCTGCAGTTCCAACAGTTACATGTAAGGAAAGTCATGTCATAGTCCGGTCTGTCCGTGTGTGTGCGCCGTGTCTCATGACCAATAGGATTCCTTTGATCGTTTTGTATCCCACGTGAGGGGATTTGGCCTTCACTGATCTGGCCTTCAATTATCTAGTTGTTAATCACTTGTGTTCACTCGAGTTATGAAAAGACCAAGCATCATGCATACACCATGCATAAACAATCCTTTCATATACAGTCCAGGGCTGGGCAATTATTTTCCCCAAGGGGCCAAACGAGATACATAAAATATTGTGGAGGGCCAAGACTAAAGGCTGAACTAAAGTCTGTGTAGTATTAATTTAATTTTCAAGATAAAAGTAACAGTAAGACCAACCATTTTGACACCAGGGCCCACTATTTATTCAGTATTTGAGCCACAGAGGACCACCATTTGATGACATTTTTGCCCCACAGATCCCGAAACTAAAGATTCCTTTTGCTTTTGTCCACAATTCCAGGCTTGATTTCACAAACAAAACAGTCAAACAGATCAAAATGGCCATTAATCTTCTGCATTCTCTAGTTGTGTAGACTTGGGGCTAATTCACATGATGAATATTCTAACTCTTGAGAGTGTAAAAATGAAACCAAATGGACCCGCAAGGGTCCATTTGGTTTCATTTTTACGTCCCCGGACCACTAGTTGAAAACCATGGTTCTCTTTCACGGGCCGGTCAGAGTCAGCCAAAGGGCCGCATTTGGCCCCCGGGCCGCATAATGCCCAGGTATGATATACACCTAGAGTTCATGCACTGCATGTCACTGGTAGGAACAGCTTACAGTGTCTCAATGATGCTCTGCCATGCACCCATCTGCAGATCTGTAATGACTTTTCTACCGCTGTACATTGTCGTTTTGGACAACAAAAATAAAGCAACCCAACTACTGACTAACAAAGATTCTAGACCTTGGCAAAAAATCTCCCTCTGGTGGTGTGGGAGTGGACTTCATTGACATTAAAGTATTTGGACATACATGGGTATTTTGGTAGAGTATCAAATCTTGACCAGACCAGACCCATTGCAGGATCTGTTCTGTCACCAACAACAGAGTCTCTCAAAGTGAGGTGGGTTTGTGGAGTGTTGCCAACTGCCCAAATGCAAAATGCACTAGTGGCACTTCCAAAATGCACTAGAACGCACTAGAGCACTGGGGGTTCAACCATCTTCATACCAGGGCCCACAATTTATTCAGAATTTGAGCCACGGACCACCAATTGAGGATATTTTTAGACCCACAGACCCCAAAACTAATGATTTCTTTTGCTTCTGTCCATAACCATTAATCTTAATTCTAGTTGTGTAGATTTGGACTAATTCGCATGATGGATATTTTAACTCTTGAGAGTTACATTTGGTTAAACAACTTAGCTGGGGGCAGCCTGGAACCCTCTCAAGGACCACTGGTGGTCCCCGGACCACTTGTTGAAAACCCCTGCGCTAGATGCTTGGCATACAGATCAAAATGAGTAAATGACCATTAATCTCCTACATTCTCTAGTTGTGTAGACTTGGGCTAACACACATGATGAATATTTTAAAAATGAACCCAAATGGACCTGCAAGGGTCCATTTGGTTTCATTTTTTCACTTTAACACTCTCAAAGAGTTACATCTGGTTAACCAGATGTTCATCATTAGCCAGGGGACCACTGGTTGAAAAGTGAAAACACTGTCATAGGAGGAAAAATGGTGAAAAATGAGGGTTTTATCTGGTGCCTGTCAACCAATTTCGCCCCAACTCACCAGCAAAAAAGCACTAGATTTTCCGCCAGGAGTTTTTCCCACAAATGTTGGCACTAGGGGGGTCTGGGAAAAAGCTAAATATAGTGACAAGTGCGCCAAGTTGGCAACACTGCCTGATGCGCAGGCTGATGACGTCACCTGACAGGGCGGTGTGTGCATCGGGTGTCAATCATGACACCACGCCCCCACGGCACAACCATGCCATAAGTTCAAACTTGAAAGTTTTCGAGGTGAACGAAAAAAAAAGAGGTGAACGAAAAAAAAAGAGGCGTACGAAGAAAAAAAAAGAGGCGTAAAAAAAAAAAGACCTGAAACCGTGTTTTGAATCTGTAAGAATAAGATCTGAAAGGAAAGATGAGAACACAGCTAAATAATAACTTTTGAATACAAGTTTTTTTTAGAATACATTTTTATTTGTTTCGAGTTCAAGAGAAAAAATACGAGATTTTCAGATTCTTTTGTTTTATTTTTCAACTTCAACTTTTTTTTTTTCGATTTCAACTTCAACTCGACATTTGGCAGTAAATTCACGGCAGATTAGAGTCAAAGTATGTGAAATTTTCACAGACGTGAAAGTCAAAATAAAAACTTTGAACGTGAATTATTTTGATTTGAACCTGTAAAAATACTCAAAAATCGAAATATATACTGAAGTGAAAATTACAGCTGAAAAAAACCCTTTGAATAAACCATTTCTTCGAATACATTTTGATATTTTTCAAGTTCAAGACAAGAAGTAATACACTTTCACATTAATTTCTGATGTTTCAACTTCAAATTATTATTTTTCAATCAATTCATTTCGGCGCATTCCTCATTCCATAGGCTATAGCCTTACTTTTTTTTTCTCGAAATTTCGACATTTTTTCGAAAATGCTCCAAAATGCTCAAAACGGTGAAAAACAGCATGCTGAGCAAGACTGTAATGCTTTTTGAGCATTTTCGAAAAAATGTCGAAATTTCGAGAAAAAAAACGCAAGGCTATAGCCTTACTTTTTTTTCTCTCGAAATTTCGACATTTTTTCGAAAATGCTCCAAAATGCTCAAAACGGTGAAAAACAGCATGCTGAGCAAGACTGTAATGCTTTTTGAGCATTTTCGAAAAAATGTCGAAATTTCGAGAAAAAAAAACGCAAGGCTATAGCCTTACTTTTTTTTCTCTCGAAATTTCGACATTTTTTCGAAAATGCTCCAAAATGCTCAAAACGGTTAAAAACAGCATGCTGAGCAAGACTGTAATGCTTTTTGAGCATTTTTGAAAAAATGTCGAAATTTCGAGAAAAAAACGCAAGGCTATAGCCTTACTTTTTTTTTCTCGAAATTTCGACATTTTTTCGAAAATGCTCCAAAATGCTCAAAACAGTGAAAAACAGCATGCTGAGCAAGACTGTAATGCTTTTTGAGCATTTTCGAAAAAATGTCGAAATTTCAAGAAAAAAAACGCAAGGCTATAGCCTTACTTTTTTTTTCTCGAAATTTCGACATTTTTTCGAAAATGCTCCAAAATGCTGATTGGCCGGTTTAGGTGATAACGTAATGTGACGTAAGTAAAAGACCTTTATAGATTGTGTCATTAGCATTAGGTCTGCTCCACTCACACACCATGGCCTACTTGTGCGCAACATGCAAGTTTGCACTCTACCGTGTGCTGATCTAGTTTATAAATATTTTAGAAAAACTCTATGAGGAAAGCCTAATGGCTTTTTGTGGTATCACGAAATGTCCACCACTGACTTGGCTGATACGTAAAAATACAGTTACCTATGCTTGGATTACATAATGCATGTTTGACAGGTAAGCCTGATGATGCTCCGTTGTTAAGAGTTGTTGCTTACCGACAAGAGCTATTCTGGTCAACTGTCATGATGACACCTTCATACAACTAGTGTCATTGAAACCATATTCACTTGGTCTTCTCCTGCCTTAGGGATGTGTTGGCTTTAGAGGGGATGATGAAACAGCACCAGGAGTTGAAGGCCAAGATGGACGGCCGCAGCAAGACCATACTGCAGTGTGCAGATCTAGGCAAGATCTTGCTGGCTGCGGGCAACCCTGCAGCTGATGAGGTTAGGCTAACACACTGCTCCGTGGCCATACACAAGTTTGGGGGTCGATGACTTGAACAAGTTTGAACACCACTGATATAGCTACATTTTGGGATGTAGAAAACTGTTCTAACCATAAAGGGTTAACCAACATTGGGTTACATTACTGAGGCGAATGCATCGGCAATAGAAATACACCTCAATTTCCCCTTCAAGATGGCAGCATTGCAGTAATGTTGTTTTGAAATTGTGATTGCATTCTTTCTGTCATAACAGATAAAAGAGAAATTGGACAGTCTTCTGGCTAAGCAAAGGGATCTTGCTGAAAAATGGGACAAACACCAAGAAAGGCTACTACGCAGTGAGTAACAGACTTCTTTGAGTACCAAACAAACACCATTACACAATATGGAGTAAGTTCAATTGAAAAAAAAAACAAATGTTATAGAGTGGTGGTCCATGGCCTAAAGACATTCAAAAGGGTGATATTAACCAACCACTGCGATAAAGTATATTACTTCCACAAGTGTTAAAACAAAATGTGTGTTGATGAACTGGGTGTCTGTTGTCCCTCCAGAACAAGAGATGTTCCAGTTTGCCCAGGAGACAGTGAGGGCCGAGGCTTGGCTCAAGGCCAAGGAGCCACTGATCACTTCCAAAGAGCCAGAGGGAGGCGATGCCCAGGCACAAACAGACGAGGTAGAGCAGCTCATCCTCCGCCATGAGGCCTTCCGCAAGGCTGCTGTAACTTGGAAAGAACGCTTCAGCTCGCTACGCCAGCTCTCTGCAGTAAGTGTGACTGTAGATAAATGTTCCACTGATGCGTTTGTAGCTGCAGTTTTTTTTTGTGGAAAAGCACGACCTTGGGGTGTCCTGTTGGCTTAGCAGGCAAGAGGCGCATGCCATGTGCTTGCAGTGTTGTGGGCTCAAATCCAGCTCATGACCTGATTGCATGTTGTGCGTCGTGTACCCCTTGATCTCTTCCATTTTCCCTGTCATGCTGCATTATACTGTATATACTATGCCCCATAAAGCAAGGCTTCAAAAAACACAAATATTTAATGAGCAAAATGACCTGAACATGAATTCTGCTGTCTTTCACCCATCAGATGGTCTCTACTCTAAGCAAAAATATACAATGACATGAACATCTGCCCAATTGTAATCTCTCTTGTGATACATTGTCTGTTATCCACTTCACTTCCTTGTTTGACCAGCCAGGAGACTAGAAAAAAGTAAAAACATATCAAACAGAAGTATATTCATATAGTTATCAATCAAGAAGTCTATGTAGGTATCCATCAATTCAAATCAATCAATCATGACATGACATACTGACCATACATTTTGAAAGGCCCGTCTGGCAAGCCATAGCACCACTCCTCTAAGATTGTGATGAGCTCTAAAGTGCGATTCTGGAACAGCTCTTTTTTCTCTTCTGGACTCTTTGACTCCAGCACTGCTGACTCATTATAGTTAACCTTGGCTGGAAGGAGAGAGAGAGAGAGAGAGAGAGAGAGAGAGAGAGAGAGAGAGTGAGTGAGTGAGTGAGTGAGTGAGTGAGTGAGTGAGTGAGTGAGTGAGTGAGTGAGTGAGTGAGTGAGTGAGTGAGTGAGTGAGTGAGTGAGTGAGTGAGTGAGTGAGTGAGTGAGTGAGTGAGTGAGTGAGTGAGTGAGTGAGTGAGTGAGTGAGTGAGTGAGAGAGAGAGAGAGAGAGAGTGAGTGAGTGAGTGAGTGAGTGAGTGAGTGAGTGAGTGAGTGAGTGAGTGAGTGAGTGAGTGAGTGAGTGAGTGAGTGAGTGAGTGAGTGAGTGAGTGAGTGAGAGAGAGAGAGAGAGAGAGAAAGAGAGAGTGAGTGAGTGAGTGAGTGAGTGAGTGAGTGAGTGAGTGAGTGAGTGAGTGAGTGAGTGAGTGAGTGAGTGAGTGAGTGAGTGAGTGAGTGAGTGAGTGAGTGAGAGAGAGAGAGAGAGAGAGAGAGAGAGAGAGAGAGAGAGAGAGAAAGAGAAAGAGAAAGAGAAAGAGAGATATGATGTTGGTTGAAATGGGGTTCTGTGGTCATTTATAAGTTAAACTAAAGCCTTTTACACTTTGCTGCGTGCCAGTGTATTAATTAAGCATTAGGCTGCAGTACATTCTGACTCTGATGGACAGCATCTGCTTTTAGCCTGAAAAGTTATGATTCGTCTCTATAAAATTATGCAAATAATATTCAGGGCTAACTCAGAGCTGTCTGATTCGAGAGAAGTAGAAATGGAATCAAAGGACACTTCTCACTTTTCTTCTCGCTAAAGCTACAGTAAGAGGATTTATTTATTTATTTTTCAAGTGTTATTAGCTCTACATTCTATAGCGGTATGTTCAGTAATATGGGGGTCTCCCCACAGCTCTTAATCTTATCTTCTGATCTTGTACCTTTCAGTGCTTCCTGCAGGTCATCCAGGTTAGTTAAGATAACACGATCCTGCATTCGGTTCCTCATCAAGGCCACCAGTTTGTCCACGATATGATACACACGCATGTACTCGTATGCAATACTGTCACCATCTCCAAGGGCTGAAAGCACACGCGCACACACACACACACACACACACACACACAGACACACACACACACACACACACACACACACACACACACACACACACACACACACACACACACACACACACACACACACGCAAACAAACACAAACACAGAGAGGGAACACACAGAACTTTGTCTTCGTATTAAAGGGGAACTACACCCATTTTGAACATTTTAATATGTCATTAATAAACCTTAGAGATGCTGTGTGAACATGATAAAAAAGTTCTCCCAATTCTGTAATTCCTAAAAAATGGAGGTCTGAAAAAAACATGGTGAAATACATCTGATGACATCATCACGATGTATTTCACCAACATGTTTTTTCTTTTAGACCCCTTTTTCCTGAGAGGGTACAGATGGACCCAACCAAATGGACCCGCTAGGATCCATTTCGTTCACATTTGTATCCTCTCAGGAAATTTTTGAAAATGGGTGGAATTCCCCTTTAATATTGCTGAAGAACAGTTTGTTCTCCATGCAGTTGTCTGTCAGGCAACAGGCACAAAGAGGAAGGCGCTAAAACAATGCCATTGTTTTCATGTAAATAATATGCTGCTAGAAATGCAAACAGTGTGGTGGAGATATGAATGTTAATTCCGTTTTTACATTTCAGTTAACACTCGAGAGTTTGCTGGCGGCGCATTTTGTAAAACAAACTGCATCATGAAAAGCCACGGCAATCGCTAATACATTTTTAATCGACATTAATATAAACCTTTTGAATTAATTCATTGACTGTTTGTCATTATTACCAGTCATCCATGGAGGGAGCAGGCCTTTGAGCACAGCCTCGTCGGCCACTGCAGAGCCCAGAATGCCTGACACACACACACACACACACACACACACACACACACACACACACACACACACACACACACACACACACACACACACACACACACACTTTTACTAAATGGCAGAAGGCGCTGTGCACAAAATATCATGCAAACATACACACCATGTGACACCCCCACCCACACACGCACACACTCACACATGTGCACGCACACATACACATACACATGCACACGCACGCACGCACGCGCGCACACACACACACACACACACACACACACACACACACACACACACACACACACACACACACACACACACACACACACACACACACACCTTGCAGCTTGACCATGTCCATCTCAGGCTTCCTCTCCTTCAGCTCTCCAGCCTGGAAGCTGCTGCCCAGGTGAGACGTTTCAACGAAGAGACCCAGCTCTGTGAAACCAGCCTCATGAGGGGTCAACTCGAACCATGAACCTGACGGATGAAAGGACGCACAGACAGACAGACAGACAGACAGACAGACAGACAGACAGACAGACAGACAGACAGACAGACAGACAGACAGACAGACAGACAGACAGACAGACAGAGAAACAGAGAAACAGAGAGAATGTCTGAGAAAGAAAGAGGCTTTGACCTCGTACAAACCAAAGCAGACGGCAACAGATTTTTTTCTGCTCACCTGTAACATCTTTCCTTGTTTCTTTGAATGGGTGTCTATGGACACTTCCGCCTTGTTCCGGCATATTTTTAGTTGGCAGCACCTTTTCCAGTGCGCTTGCCGTCACCGAAAAAATAAGCCGGAACAAGCGGAAACAAGTTCCCAGCCACTCGCATTCAAAAAAGCGAAGTCACAGTGACATCTGCTGTGTGTGTGTACCTTTCGTAAGTCCTTGAGAGAAGCAGTATTTTTCGATAGCGCTGTAGACAGGATAAGGATTGGTGGCGTTTCTGCAGGCCTCCTCTGATAAACACCTCACATCCATCTGCTCAACACATTGAAACACGTCAACATGTGGATTCCTCATGCATATGCTCTATACTGTAGAATCCAAATGTACCCACTTATAAAGGCCTACGGCATACTTCATTGCATGGCGAGCCCAATGAGTCTATATACACTAGATAGTTTTCATCTAAATGTTAGCAACAACAACTATAAATTTTGTCGCTTATAGATTAGACATAGATTACATAGACACATTCACCCGCACAATCATACCGGTACACATATGGTAGCAGAAACCATGCAAGGCACAAACATGCACATCAGAAGCAACTAGAAAGGCAGTTCCTGCAGAAACTGCGAGGGCTCGCCAAAACGCCGCAATATATACCATGTGCAGTAGAAAGTATATTAAAGAGGAAAAACAGTAAACTGAGTGAAAAGTAAAAGGATGAATAAATGCATCAAGCTGAATGTGATGATGTTTGAGGAAGTGAAGTGAGGGAAAAAAGTAAGTGGAAAAAAATGAAAAGTTGAAAAGAGTAAAAATAACTATAAAAGTTTGATACAAGCATGAATAACTGCATAAAGCTGAACGGTTTAAAGCTAGCATAAGTAATGCTAAGTATTGCCAAAATGCTAACAATGCTAAGTAATCATAATGCTAAGTATTGTTAATACTTCTAAGTAATGCCAGTAATGCTAAGTAATGCTAATAATGCTAGCTAATGTGAAGGCTAAGTATAATGCTAATGCTAAGTAATGCTAAGTACTGTGAAAATGCCAATAATGCTAAGTAATATTAAAATGCTAATGATAAGTATTGTGAAAATGTTAATAATGCTAAGCAATGCTGATCATGCTAAGAATTGCTAAAATGCTGAGTAACGCTAATGCTAAGTAGTGTTAATAAGGCTAAGCAATGCGAAGTATTGTGAAATGCTAATTAATGCCAATAATGTGCGTGTGTTTGACAGTTGCTACATTGTATACAATGCATGAATCACTGCATAAAGCTGAATGGTTTAAAGCTAGCATAAATAATGCTAAGTATTGTGAAAATCCTAACAATGCCAAGTAATGCTAGCTATTGTGAAAATGCTGTTAATGCTAAGTAATGCTAATAATGCTAAGTAATGCTAATGCTATAGTTAGTATTAATGTTATAGTTAGTAATGTACTATGTATTGTGACAATGGTAATAATACTAAGCAATGCTAATGCTAAATATTGGCAATACTGCTAAGTAATGCTAAGTATTGTGAAAATTCTCGCAATGCTAAGTAATGCCAGTAATGCTAAGGCATGCTAATGATGCTAGCTAATGCTAAGTAATGATAATAATGCTAAGTATTGCTAACTATTGTGAAAATACTAATAATGCTAAGTAATGCTAATACTAAGTATAGTTAATAATGCTAAGTAATGCTATTTTTAATGCTAATACTGCTAAGCAATGCTAATAATACTAGGTAATGCTAATGCTAAGTATAGTTATTAATGCTAAGTGTTGTGAAAATGCTAATAATGCTAAGTAATGCTAATAATGCTAAGGAATGCTAATGCTAAATATACTTAATAATGCTAAGTATTGTGAAAGTGCTGATAATGCTAACTTGTTCCTATTGGCTCAGTGCGTCCATCCATCAAATATTAAGGCGGTAGCATGTTCTAAAACCAAGTTATAGCTGTGTAAAGATCAGCCAATAGGAAGACATTAGACAATTAAGTAAGTACAGCTTGTTTCACTTGGCTGCCTTAATATACGTACCAAATCTTTAGGCTGTTGCATGTTCTAAACAAAAGTTATAGCTGTTTAAAGGCCAACCAATAGGAATGCAGAGGACACCTCTAAACATAATGCTAAGTAATGCTAAGTATTGCAATTATATAAGTTATAGCAGCAATAATGCTAGGTAATGCTAATAGTGCAAAGTAATGCTAATGGTGCTAAGTACGAAGTATAATGGTGCTAATGCGAAGTATTGTTAATGATGCTAGGTAATGCTAAGTACTGTGAAAATGCCAATAATGCTAAATAATATTAAAATGCTGATAAGTATTGTGAAAATGTTAATCATGCTAAGCAATGCTGATCATGCTAAGTAATGCTAAAATGGCAAGTAACGCTAATGCTAAGTAGTGTCAATAAGGCTAAGCAATGCTAAGTATTGTGAAATGCAAATAATGCTAAATTATGTCAATAATGCAAAGTAATGCCAATGATGCTAATAATGCTAATTATTGTGAAAGTGCTAATAATGCTAAGTAATCTTAATGATAAGTATTGTTGCCAAATATTGGGGCTGTAGCATGTTGCAAACCAAAGTTGTAGCTGTTTAAAGGCCAGCCAATAGGAATGCAGAGGGGGCGGGGCTTAAACAATTAAGCAAGTACAGCTTGTTCCTATTGGCTGACCAAATACGTCTACCAAACCTTGAGTCTGTAGCATGTCGTAAACCTAAGTTAGAGCTGTGTAAAGGCCAGCCAATAGGAATTCAGAGGGGGGTGGGGCTTAAGCATGTAAGTAAGTACAGCTTGTTCCTATTGGCTACCTTCATATATGTACCAAACCTTGAGGCTGTAGCATCTTCTAAACAAGAGTTATAGCTGGTTAAAGCCCAGCCAATAGGAATGCAAAGGGGGCGGGGCTCAAGCAAATACACAAGTACAGCTCTTTCCTAAGACTATGTAAGCCAGACAGAAATGTCCGTCACACACTCCATATTTGGATTTGCCTGATTTACAGGCATACATTTCAATTTATGATGTAAGAATGTCCCTCACTTCACACAAGTGTGTTTTTCCCCCTTAGATGTGTACACCTTTAAACGTTCTGATTAAATGGAAATTGTATTATTATTATTATTTCTGGTTAATTACAGTAGTGCATTTTGTAATTATCTACTTTGATGTCAATCAATCAATCAACAAACCAACCAACCAACCAACCAACCTAATGACATGTTGAAAATCTTGAAAATGGGTGGAATTCCCCTTTAATCAATTTTAAGTAGGCCTACATAAGCCAAAAATAGTTTCAGTTATCTTAAAACCATGATATAATACTGAAGAGTCAAATGTTTTGGAATGCTGATCGGGGACAGGAATCGATGCTGCACCGTCTCGCCGCGGGAAGTCTCACTTCACTTCCTGCTGCTATATGGTGAGTAATAACTTTTGTTTGGTAGTCGTGTATTGTACAATTTAATAAGTAATGGACACACTGGGTGTTTCCCAGCTCATCACGTTGTTTAACAACAGATTCGACACCATCACCGTTCCATCATAACATTGGTGTATCCTCGTTTTAATGCAGTAATTTGTTATTATGTCTTCGGTGCTCGTGTTTAGCTAGCAAGCTAGCCAGCAGGCTACAGGCTCCCCTACGCATGCTGGTACAGAGACATTACGACAACTCCGTTCTCTTTATGGGGCCGGTCCAATGGAGGCTCTTCTACACAGACTTCTATTGAGAATAGGGACAGAATCATTTTGTAGTAATACACCATGATCGTTAGTGGAGACTATAGTTATACAAAACTTTAAAACAGCTGTCATGTTGCATTCGTCGCCGGCCCCTTTGAAAACATTGCATTTACAACTCCTGTGTGTCCCTATTCAAGCTGCATAAACAGCGCTCGAGCGCTCGGTTTTCCGACCCCTCAATGTCGCATCTCTGGCACTAGAATGCTTTTCCGTCCAAACTTTTTTCCCCCTTAATTCCCTGTGTACGACCGAGCGACCGAACACAGAACCGGTAATGCAGTGGTAGCCCAAAATGTGGCGCAGGACCCCAAAGAGGTCCTTGAGGGAGTTCCAGGGGGTCCCCAGCCAAATGATAGTTTGAAACCAAATGGACCCTTAAGGGTCTGTAACTCTGAGTGTACACATCTAACAAACTGGACCCCTATGTAATGGACACCTGGGGTTCATTTGGTTACATTTGTACACTTTAAGAGATGAATGGATTTTAAAATATAAAATTGTGGTCCCAGATATTTATGCCATTAAATGTGGTGTTCCGTTTGAAGACTTATGCAGGGGTCCCCAGATTCATATTTATTCATTCATTCATCCCAGAGATAGTAATGCCATTATAAATGGGAGACTTATTGATGTATTTTCTCCATTATTAATGTTTACAACTATGTATATGCAGTGTTGTAGTGGGACGCCTCTTAAAGGGGAATTCCGCCCATTTTCTTTCTTTTTTTTTTCTGAGTGTACAAATGGAACCAAATGGACCCTAGCGGGTCCATTTGGTTCCATTTGTATACACCCCACTACAAACTTGTGTATATGTTGCTTACATAATTGTACATGTGTTATAGCTGTGACCTTGTAGATCACCTGTGTGCACTTTCTTATCTCTCTCTCTCTCTCTCTCTCTCCCTCATCCCCGCCTCCGCCACACTCCTGTCCCACATCACCTGTCCGGCCGTCCCTCCTCTATCTACATCACGGTGAGTTGTAAGGTTGTAGATTGCCCATATTCAGTGTACATTCGCACATTTTAAAAGTAATTAACTACCGTCTTGGAACTGTAACTACTGTATGTATATAAATATTTTTTCAAGCTTATTATTGTTTATTAAAGGGCCACTTCACCACTTTTCAACCTATCTCAATAGGCACCATTCTTTAGTATGAATTCAAGCTAATAGAAACTGCAGGCTATCTATTAAAGTGAAACTGTTATGCACACAGATTTTTTTTTTCACCTTTCCAGTTACCACCCACCAAGGTTAAAGGGATAGTCCGGATTTTTTCCCCCAAGTTAAGCTGTATGAAATACATTAATATAGTGGTGTCAGTTTAGTATAGTGGTGTGAGTTGGGGCAAAATTGGTTGACAGGTGCCTGAGATATTAAAACCCTCTTTTTTCATCCTATGATAGTCCTCCTTCCTTCCTTCCTAAAAAGGATCATTGGTAACCAAATGGACCCTTAGATGTGAGAGCGTAAAATGAAACGCGTCCATTTGATTTCATTTAAACATCCGAGTTACCTAATTTTCCAGAATGTACACATTTAGTAAATGTAAAAGAATTGCTATTTTGACCTACATTTTGCCAGTTTGTCTCCTAAATTAGTCCCAGAGACTAAACTCAAAATCAAATGGTGGTCCTCTGTGGCTAAAATGCAGATGTCACTGGGGGCCACGCAGTGAAAGTAAAAGAATCCAAAAAACTAACTTGTTTTATGTTGACCTATTTCTCAAATATTAACACACCCTTTGTTCATTTTTAACCCCTCTGTCACACGGAACTATGTATTTTGTGTCCATATCACGACGCCCAAAAAGTAGTTCCATGTGAAAGGGGAGTCAAAAATGAACGATTGAGGTCCTATTATTTTAGAAATAATTCAACAAAACAAATTACGTTAGTTTTGTGGATTCATTTACTTTTAGTGCGTGGCCCCAGGGACACTAAATGACCAGAACTACTTAATATTGACCAAAACCAGAGCAAAACTCCCACCACAGGACTCTGGCAATCAATTAATATAGTTGAAACCACTATTAATGGACAGAATTTCATACCTTAAGTTTAAAAAAAAATCCTGACTAACCCTTTAAAGAAAGTTTTACACTACAGCCAGTACTGTGGGCCCCAGAGAATTTGTAACAGATATTTAATTTGAAAAACAAGTATTGGATTTTAAATGAAGTTTGAGTGCCAAATGGTATAGCACTTAACTTTACCCCAGATATAACAAAGTAATATATTTTCTAAGCCTATATTATTGCCTGAGTAGTGTGGAGTCATTTTAGCATGTGTGTGCTATTAGACCTGAACATTAAGATATCGACCATCCATCAGCACAAGTTAAAATGGGTTGAATTAAAGTTTAAATGCTAAGAGTATATCAATAAGCTATTCTGATTTGCAAAGTGACTTCAGATGTGTGGAATGCGGCGAATCAGGCTGGATCCCAGGGCCAGATTTAGCCAGCCCTACTAGAATGGCATGGGCTGAAACTCTAAAGTTTTTCATAGGAAGCAGGGGCTTTCAATCTTTTTGTACCAGGGCCCACTATTTATTTGGCATTTAAGCCACAATTGACTATTTCAGGCTGGATTTGGGAAACAAAACAAACAAACATACAGATCAAAATGACCATTAATCTTCTACATTCTCTAGTTGTGTAAACATGAAACCAAATGGACCCGCAAGAGTCCAGTTACATCTGGTTTACCAACTTTCCACCACTTAGCCTGGGGACCACCTGGACCTCTCTCAAACACTGGTGGTCCATAGACCACTGATGGAAACCACTTATATTACCTTTCATGGGGGGGGGGGGGGGGGGGGGGTTATAAAACGATATAAACAATGTGCACAATTTGAAACCTGGAAATTATTGTAAATGGTGTATTGACAACACGAACAACAGGAATATAATTAAGTAACTGCAGAATTTCTCTCTACTTTTCATTCTACAGACTTAGCTGGTTGCTGTTGAGCTGCACTTTGAGTAAGTATAAGCTATTAACACTGAACGTAGTTTTACAATATTTCTATTTAGGTAGAATAAAAGCACTACACACACAACCACACACACACACACGTACGCATGCATCATTTTGAACAAAAATGTTAACCCCTTTCGCTCTGTGTGATTAACCAATATAGTGTTACAACAACTTCACAACATGACATGTTGTGAAAGCGTAGATTTATTGCTTTGGATCAAACGCTGTTGTTGTGGCCGCTTTGACACAGACCGGCAAACAAAGTGATGAACCTTCTGATAACCAGATGGCCAAGTTGTGAGCTAGTAGGTCTGCTATTTTCGGCAAACACCACTGTCGTTCAATTAACTTAAAAAAGATGCGCAACTCCAGCAGAACACCTGCTTATTGACCTCTAAATTGTCACAGCCAGGAGTCCAACACTGTATTGTCTGCTTCTTTCCTCAGTTATGCAATGATGTAAAGAAAAGAAATCTGGTATCATGTCTTTTCTAAGCCTAAATTCTTGCGTACTGTGGACTCATGGATATTCTTTCTTTCAGGTATACCTGCTACAGTGAACCCCGGGTTCGAGTGGATCCTGTCTCTCTCCACCCAATACCCCCAAACCCTGCTGTCTCTACCTCTGCCTTTTGTCTCTCCCCTCTCCCTCTCTCTCTATCTCTCTATCTCTCTCAGACAAGTTTTGACTTGAGGTACACCATCAAATACTTGTTCTGCCCATTTCATTAAGTGACGGTTTTGACGGAAGTATACCATCAAATTCCGTAATTTCTTCTCTCTCTCTCTCTCTCTCTCGCAGACAAGTTTTGATTGAGGTATACCATCAAATACTTGTTCTGCCCATTTCATTCAGAGACGGTTTTGACTTGAGGTACACCATCAAAATACCGGCTCTGCCCATATTTTACAACAACCCCAAAACCCCCTCTTCTTTGAGAAACTTTCTTATGAACTCCTTTTTTAAGAACTCTGAACAACCTCGTTTTTGAGCAACTTCCAATTTCAAGGAGAAACCTCCTTGAAATCCATTCTTGATATTTAACTGACATACACCTTGCACACACATTATCTCAGACATTTGTATTGCAAAACATAACCAGACCATACCTATTTACACACACATTGACGGTGGGTGCAGGCCCAATTGGTCAGCCACCTTGTTTGTTTATCTATTGCAAACACTTGCAAACCAATTTTGATCCTTGTGTGGTTAATCATCCATCCACATAACAATAATATAACACTATTGTTTCCACATTCCTGACTGATATAGTTTGTACATATATATTATTCATTGTTCATCTGTTGCTGATCTATCTGGACCCGAGCCCATCGTCAACTCATCAGCTTGGTGTCTGCATACTGGACCAGGAGGAGACTACTGCACGCACACTGGACCAGGATCATCAAAGCCACACACACAATCACAAACTGCTTAGAAATATTCTTTGCATTTTTATAGTCTATACTATATGTAGCAGTTCCAAACTGTGTTTTGTTGCTCAGGTTCTTTTATAAATTGCATAGTAAAAGAGGGTTCTATTGAGCAGTGTTAGATCAACTGAACTAACTGCTCTATTTGAAGTGCATATAATCCATCACTATATTGTCAAGCTATTGCTATTCACTGAATATTCAATCGACGTGACTAGTCAGTAGGCAACTACAAAGTTTTATTCCTGTTGTTAAAATATTGAATCACTTGCATTAATACAAAACAACATAAGCATACAAAGTTTAACCTTTGATCAAATACTGAATCTACAAAAGGTAGTGATTTATATCTATATTTGAACTGCATCTGCTGCCTTAATATAGAAGTGATTGAATTGACTGGTTCATATTTTTGTGGTAACATTTATTGCATTAAACAGCTCGTATTCTGTGATTAGTCGGGCATTTTATCACATCTGTTCTGTTTTGTTAATTAGTAAAGTAAAGCCTTAACACTGCTGTACGTTGTGTAATACACGTGGGGGTGTGACGTCTATTGGAACTATAGTAAATAACCCTCAGTGATTGAATTTGCATAGTGGTTTTGAGTAGCATATAGACCTGTCACTTTGTAATTGATTCAAAACTAAACTTAGCCCCACATTCCTAAGTTTACAGTTTATACAGGGTTTAATCTTTGGTCAAATAGTAAATCTACAAAGGTGTCTCATATCTATATTTGAACTCCGTCTGCTGCCTAATTGATTGGTTATCTTGGGTACTGTTCATATCTGTGGTCACGTTTATTAACAGACCATATTTGGTGATTAACTGGAAGCCTTTACCACTTTTACACAAGTATTCCTCTTTTATAACCGTTCACTGTTTAGAAAGTGAGATATATTACAAGTGTATTTTGGTAGCCTACTGTAGTATCATATAGTGAACAACAGCTGCATAGTGGTTTTGATTAGCTCACATCTGTTATAGGCCTACTACGAATCATTCTGTGAAACTACAGTTCACGTCTGGTACCATATTTTTTCTGCGTGTCTTGTTCGTGAACCACAGCCTACTGTGTTGTTTACCGTATTGTGTGAAGGTAACGCATTTGCAAGGCATATCTAAAGTTTTCTAGTGTATAGCCTTACAAGAACAAAACTTGAAACATGCCACGTAAAGGTGCAAAGAGTAAAGCTAGAAAACAATACTGGGCAAATAAGTTGGAACCATCTGACAATGCACAAGGTCAACAAATGGATGTTCCCCGCAGCTGCAATGACGTGAAACCGAAATCCTACGCTGATGCTGTCAAAAAGGTTAGTCGCTGTGAAGTTGCACATCTGCCACAGGCATCTGACAATGTGAGCGTTGCAGCATCTGGACCAAGTACGTCACCCACAATTGTCATTAACGCACACGTTGCAAGTAAGCATTCCCCAGAAATGTCTAATGTGAGTGCAGATTCTAACACCAACACTGAGCGTACTGCTGCTGCTGCATCACCACCTGTGAGCAAGCAGGAGGATGATACGAAAACGCATTGTCACAAATACTGTGTAGCCAACAATTTGAGACAGAATCTTGCCCGTTTAAGACCCATGGATGGGCTGGAAGAGAAAGGCAAATCACAGTGGTATAAAGAGCGTTTGTCTGCTTTAGCTGACCAGTATGTTAAGGAAGATGTAATGCCTTACATAGAGGCAGCAGGTCAACATCATCAAAGTGTGCCACACAGCAAAACAGCACCATTAAAGACGCCTTACGCCGATGCTGTCAAACAGGTGCCTACTGTTAGACATGTGCCAGGAATGCCTAACCCTATTCCACACAAAAGCCAACCCAATGAGACACTATTAGGAAAGAGGTCTTACTCCGATGCCGTAAAAAAGGTGTCTAAAGTTAAACATGTGCTAGGAATATCTAACCCTATTCCACACAAAAGCCAACCTGACGAGATGTGTGTCACAGCATCACACAGTCAAAATAGCATGAGATATTCTACCGATTCCAGGAATAAGCAGTGTGCCTGTAATTCCCTAGCATTTCTGGCATTTCTTCATGAGAATGAGCACATCACAGGAGCAAACCTGGATCTCATATTGAAAAAAGGTGACAGCATGTACAAGGAGGTGAGGAAAACAGTTGCTCGTGATCACCTCGCTACAGACGAACTGCCCGACAATGTTTCTGCCCGCAACCATGACTACCACGTAACGAAGCATGATCCGCGTCACGGAACATTTGGTGACCCCCCGCCTGGTTTTGCAGAAGACTCTCTCGATCTAGCAGCAGGACTTTGCTGTTTGTTAACAGACGTGAACTATGCGTTGTTGACGATGAATGGGCTGGTGATCGCTGTGTTCAGGAACAGCTCAGGAAAATATGGTTTCTTTGATCCGCACTCTAGACAGCCTAATGGGTTACCAGCTGATGCATATAACATACACACTGGCACGGCCGTAATGCTTACTTTCTCAAACTTGGAAGATATGATTAACAGGATTGTTGCGTGCCACATAATATACGAGACGCGATATACATGCCAATATGAACTCACGCCTGTGGAATTTCACACTGTCAACCTGACAACATCAAACGCAGAACTCTACGGCACAAACAATGCAAATAGGCAAGCAAAACATTCAACTGTTGCAGCATCTCATAGTCAAGGCAGCATCAAATACCAGAAGAAGTCAAGGAATAATCAGTGTGCTTGTAATTCGCTAGTATTTCTGGCATTTCTTTATGAGATTGAACACATCACAGCAGCACATCTCGATGTTATATTGGAAAAGGGTGACGCCATGTACAGAGACGTGAAGAAACTGTTAGATCAAAAAGCCCAAATCGAGTATTTACAAAAGCTACAAAATCTCCGACCTGGACAGAAAACTATAAAGAAGTCAGAGGCTAGTGATTATCTTGCTTCAGATGAATTACCCAAACATGTGTCTGGCCACAACCATGAGTACCACGTAAGACAGCTTGATGCAACGTATGGCACATTTGTAAACCTAAAAGCAGGACTGAGACATGTGTTAACCAAAGCGAACTATGCACTGTTGTTTTTGCATAACCTAGTGATCGCTGTGTTCAGGAACAGATCAGGAACATTTGGTTATTTTGATCCACACCCTAGAGGGCCTGATGGACTTCTGCTTCGTGATATCAATGGTGATGTTTCAGGCACTGCTGTAATGCTTACTTTCACAGAGTTGGAAGATATGGCCAACAGGATCGTTGAGTTCCACCTGATGGTTGAGACGGTACCTATAGCACAATATGAACTCAGACCTGTAGTATTTCACAACCTGAATAGCAGTGATGGCACTATTGACGACTACACTGACCTGTCAACACAGCCTGGAATAGAAATTCCAACAACGTCAATCACATGTCATGAAAACAGGCTGGCTAAACATTTATTGTCGGAAATGTCCAATGTGATTGCAGAACAGTTTGAGACATTACCTACATCATCACATGAGCTCACGCCCGAATTTCACAGTGACAACCAAGAAAGCAGTGATGTCTATAGCACCAGCAACATCGAGTGCATTGATGACAGTGCTTTATTATCAACAGTGAGTGAACCGGATGTTGACATAATGTCTGCTGTTGTTGACCACCAACACTGTAATGTCATGTGCAATCAGTTATCAAGTGCAGATTTAAATAAAAAACACACACACATAACTCATACTGAAGCCTCTCAAAGTATGTCATTGTGTAAGTCTGTGACTAAACAACCTTTCACAATCACAAATATGACAAAGGAGCAGATGGCACAAGTGTCAAAATTGGCCAAAGGACGAAGACGGAAATTTAAGAGGAAAGCAGAAGCTGAGCAGGTGGAAAATCAAACTGGCATAAAAAAACAAAAAATGGACATAAAGCTACAAAAAAGAATCCAGAGAAAGAAAGCAAAAAACCTGAAAGAAAGGAAATTGTATGCTAAATATGAATCTTATAGACTCCGAAAGAAACAAATCATTCAACAAAAATGCATGAATAATCCTGAATTTAGACTAAAACATAAACAAAGCATACGAGAGAAATACACAAAAAATCTTGAATTTAACCTCAAACACAAACAAAACATTCGAGAGAAATACAGAAATAATCCTGAATTTAACCTCAAACATAAACAAAGCATGCGAGAGAAATACACAAAAAATCTTGAATTTAACCTCAAACACAAACAAAACATTCGAGAGAAATACAGAAATAATCCTGAATTTAACCTCAAACACAAACAAAGCATGCGAGAGAAATACATAAAAAATCCTGAATTTAACCTCAAACACAAACAAAGCATGCGAGAGAAATACACAAATAATCCTGAATTTAGACTGAAACATATTAATATCATGAAACAAAGCATGCGAGAGAAATACAGAAATAATGCTGAATTTAGAGTCAAACATATTAAGACCATGAAACAAATCAATCAAGAGAGGTACAAAAAGGACCCAGATTTCAGGCGACGCCATTTACAGAACTGCAATGCTTACATTTCTAAAAAGTACCACAGTGACCAATCATATAGACACCTTTTTAAGGCACGTTGCACTCGGAAAATAATAGAAAAATACCGGCAAGCAGATGCATTGCGTGCACAGATACGCAACATTCTAATGCAAGAAGCCATATCTGTTTTTAGAGAAAGGATAAAACATGGCCCCACTTACGTCTGCACAGTGTGTCACAGAACATTGTTCCCAGATCGAAAAAAAGAGTGCAAGAGGACAGACTACGTCAAAAACCCACATGTCGTGTCTGCCTGCTTGACAGGAAAATACGTTCATGTTTGCAATGATGAATGCAGCAAGTCAGGTAAATGCACAGTGCCCGATGAGAGGAGGAAAGAATGGATCTGCTCCACCTGCCACGACCATGTTAAAAGAGGACGCATGCCAAAGCTTGCTATAGCTAATAATTTGGAACTGGCAGAAATCCCCCCCGAATTGTCCGATCTTAACATATTGGAGAGGCATATATGTTCCAAGTGCCTAACATTTGCTAAGATCATACCTCTCCCCAAAGGCCAGCAGAGAGCACTATGTGGTAATGTGGTTTGTGTGCCATCCGAAGTAGAGACGACTGTCAACACGTTACCCAGACTTAGAGGTGAATCTCAAGTGATGAGAGTAAAGTTGAAGAGGCGGTTGCGCTTCAAAGGACATCAATTGTTCCAGGTTGTCACTTGGTCTAAAATTTTAAAGGCGCTGCGCACTTTGAAACAAATTCACCCAGAGTATAAAGACATAACGATCAGAGACGAGGCCGAATTGTGTGACCCGACAGTTAACGACGAGGAAGACAGTGACGATGAAATGAATGATGTCATGGGGGGTGATGAGTACGACGATGACGCTTTGATGGACATTGACAGGTGTGAGCAAAACGCACTGAATGAGCCACACGATAGCCCTGCAGCTGAGCAACAACGGGTCGATATCCTCTCCGGTAATGACATTCAACAACAAGGGCAGTCAAACGATACAGAAGAAGAGGGTGACCAACCCACAGGAGGCATTGCCCTCGAATCGTGTCTACAGCCAATTGACATTGCAGATGAGCTGTTAACATTCAGCGATGGAATTTACTGCATTGCGCCTGCCGAAGGTAATAAGCCGGTCAGCTTTTTCAGAACCCCTAAACTCGAGTCTATGGCATTCCCAGTCCAATTCCCCACTAGTGTAAACACATTTGACGATGCGAGACCCATTAAGTTAACACCCAGCAGTTATTTCAAAGCAAGGCTTTTATCTGTAGATACTCGTTTTGCCAGAGATACAAATTACCTGTTCTTTGCGCAATTCGTAACAGAAATACATTTGGCTACTTCCAGTATGCAAATACAACTGCGTAAAGGAAAGGCCGTGACACGAGATGGTCGCAAAATAACCTCCAGGATGTTACAAGACAAACGTGAGGTTCAGAAACTGGTGCAAAACAAAGACGCAATCAGATTCATGCAGCCACTGAGAGGAACCCCTGCCTATTGGGAGAAAACAACCAGAGATCTGTTCGCTACCATCAGACAATTAGGAAAACCCACTTGGTTCGGTACAGTTTCTGCTGCAGAGATGAGATGGCCTGAGGTGATTGAAGCAATTAAGAACCAACAAGGTGAGCAGGTTAACTTTGAAGAACTTGACTGGGCAACAAAGTGCGAAATATTACGAAGCAATCCAGTTACGACAATGCGCATGTTTGACAAACGTGTGGATGAATTGTTTAAGTTCTTACAGAGTGATGCACAGCCTCTTGGCAAGATTGTAGACTTCTTCTTAAGACTAGAGTGGCAACACCGTGGGAGCCCGCATGCGCATTACATGTTATGGGCAGAGGGAGCACCCGAATTCGATCAAGACTCTGACGAGACCGTGTGCAACTTCATTGACAAGTACGTAACAGCCCGGTTGCCTGACCCACACACCGAACCAGTAATGCACGGAAAGGTTAAAGGGCTTCAGACACACAGCAGAAATCACTCACAGTCATGCTACAAAAATAAAAGACCTGGCTGCCGATTTGGTTTTCCTAAACCCCCTGCAAGTAAGACTATGATAACGAGACCTCCGCCATCTGACAGGTTGAATGCAGCTAAAAAGAAGCTTAAACCAGTTGTTGAGATGCTTAACGACCCCAATACCGAAAATCTGGATTTACCTCAGCTGCTGGCTACATGCAATTTGACAACAGAAGAGTTTACAGAGTCTCTCGAAGCACTGTCTGGCTCCAATAAAGTTGTACTGAAACGCGATCCAAAGGACTGCATGGTGAATGCATACAATCCTTATATTCTTGACGCCTGGGATGCCAATATTGACATACAGTTCATTCTGAACGCATACTCGTGTATCATGTACATGACAGCCTACATCACCAAAGCCGAGCACGGGTTGAGCGAGTATCTCAAAACAATGATCGAAAACACAAATCTAGACAGCAACAACATGGACGAACGCGCAGAAATGATGCAAGTCATGCAGGCGTATACCAAAAAGAGAGAGGTCAGCGCTCAAGAGTGTGTGACTCGTGTATGTGGACTGAAAATGAAAAGGTCCGTTTCGTACCAACTGCTGACAACAGAGTGAAAATGAGCTACCCCCGCAAACGCTTGGAGAAAACCATACCAGACTGCGTGGATGTGTGGATGAAGGGGCTCATGGAAAAATACCGCGCGAGACCTGAACGAGCAGATTTCGAGGAGATGTGCTTGGCTGATTTTTCTGCTACTTGCGATATCATCTATGGCAGAAAGAAAAAGACACTTACAGACATTGTGCCTCTAGTTAATGAGATGGGTTTTGTGAGGAAAAGAACAAAGGCGAGACCAGCCATCATCAAATTTTTCCGCCTCTCAGAGAAAAAGGATCCCGAGGAACATTTTGGCAACCTGCTCAAACTGTACCTACCACACCGTGCAGACTCGCAGCTGAAAAGCGAACGCTTCCCAACATACCAGTCCTTCTTCAGGGGTGCCTATGTTCAGCTGCCTGGTTCAAATGAACTCCAGCCGGTATTTCTCATTGTCAAAGAAAACAAGGCCAAATATGAGAAACACGGGGATGAAATCCAGAGCGCCATAGACGAATATGAGCAGAACGGGCCCATACAAAATGAATGGTGTAATCTGGCTCCTGAATCTGAACTGTTGAGGTTGGAATCTATCGCAGAGCGCTTAGCACAACCTTTGGACGACGAGCATGAGCAAGAAGATGTCCCAGACTATAGCGTTGAGCCAACAACAGCAGCTGCACCGATGATACAAATCACCCATACAGACCCTGTAGTATTGCGCCAAATGTATCAAGGTCTGAACCAGAAGCAAGCATGCATATTCTACGCAGTTAGAGACTGGTGCATCAAGCGTGTTTGTAATCTGCCCGCAGAGCCGTTCTTCTTCTACATAAATGGCGGAGCTGGTACAGGCAAGAGCCACTTGATAAAATGTTTATATGCAGAGGCATCCAAGATCTTGTCTAGACTCGAGAGAAATCGTGAGGAAACTGACATCTCGAAGCCTACTGTTCTGCTAGCCGCATTCACGGGTACCGCAGCATTCAACATTACAGGCAAAACGTTGCATTCCATCTTTAAGCTACCCAGATCCATACAGCTTCCATTCCCAGGGCTTGGCAACAAATTGGACGAAGTGCGAGCAGAGCTTTCAAATGCTGAAATTCTTGTCATCGACGAAGTGTCCATGGTCTCCAAGAGAATCTTCGCCTATGTAGATCACAGACTACAACAAATCAAAGGAAGTCAACATCCTTTCGGAGGAATGTCAGTACTCACTGTCGGAGACTTCTATCAGCTCTCGCCGGTTTCACAAGCTAAGCCACTCTGTGTCCATGAACCGGGCGAGATAGACCTTTGGCAAGACCGATTTCAGATGATCACATTGACAGAGATCATGCGCCAGAAAGACGACATCGCTTACGCTGAGACGCTGAACAGGATCCGCGTGAAACAAAAGAAGGAAACGTTGCGTGAATCAGACAGAGCTTTGCTTTCACGAGCCGTCACCGTACCGGAACTTTGCCCAAACGACGTACTTCACATCTTTTCCACTAACAAGGAGGTCAATGAACACAACGCGAAAACGTTAGCTCTGCTTCATTTGGACATCACAGACATTGACGCAGATGACTACAGAAAGGACAGATCCTCGGGAAGAATGGCCAGACAGACAAAACCATGTCGCGGAACCAAGCACGACTTACCAGACACGCTGCAAGTTGCTATCGGCGCCCGCGTTATGATCACCAGAAACATCGATGTGGACGACGGACTTGTTAACGGCACGTTTGGTAAAATTGTCCGGATGGTTACCTGTGAGCAAGACGGCGCTGTGTATACAACGATGCTTGGGCTTGAGCTGGACAACAGAAACGCAGGACAGAGGCACCGTCATAAAGCACCCGGAGGAGACGATAACGTTGTGTACATAGAGAGGGTCGAGGAAACTCTGAAGCACGCAGTACGCCGACAGTTTCCCTTGAAGCTCGCGTTTGCCTGCACGATACACAAAGTTCAAGGCATGACCACCTCAACTGCTGTGGTGTCCCTGAAGACGATTTTCGAACCCGGCATGGCTTACGTGGCTCTCAGCAGGGTGACATCTCTCAGCGGAATGCACATCATCGGCATGGACGAGTCTAAAATCTACGCCAACCCTGAAGTCACCGCAGGCCTCGAGAGGATGACCCAAGCCCACTTGGACGACATGATGCCACTCGCACACAGCACGCAAACACTGAACAGGCCCGACACTCTCACCATCATCCATCATAACACGGAAGGACTGGCACCTCACATCGGCGACATTAAGAGTCATCACGAGCTGGGTCTAGCAGATGTCTTGTGTCTCACGGAAACTCACCTGCAAGGATCATTTGTTGCCGAGGAACTCCATTTGGAAGGCTACAGTATGTTTAAGCGGAACAGGCACGTTTCCTACACGAACAATCCTTGCATGGCCAACGCTAGCGGGGGTGGAGTTGCCGTTTATGTGAAGAACAACATTCGAGCCCGTGAGAAGCAGTACATACATAATGTAACTGACCTGGAGTTTGTGGTTGTCAGAGTCGAAGCCCCGGTGAACGCAGTGATTGCTACTGTCTACAGACCTCCAAGCTACAGCCTGAGACAGTTCCTGCCAAACCTGAAAAACCTCTTGGAGTCCTTAGAGATCATGGATCATCACCCAATCATCGTCTGTGGCGACTTCAACGAGAACTTGCTGTCCGGTGGGGCACATGCTATACTCGAGATGTTTGAATCAAGAGGATACGCACAGCTCATCACTGCGGCCACAACGGACAAGAACACCCTGTTGGACCACATCTTCATCTCTCGTCCGCTGCATTGTGTCCAGTCAGGGGTATTACGGACCTATCACAGTTACCACAACCCTGTGTACTGTGTAATAACCTCTAGCGTGTCTCAGTAGCTCAGAGTAACAATCATTAATGATATCGACTTGTATTGTTAAATCTTACAACGTGCACATATATTTATAGAGTCTTTCATTTTACGTGTCAAATTATGTGTTACTGGCCAACAATTTATTATTTAATGTATTATTTATTATTTTTTTATTTATTTTTATTTATTTTATTTTTTATTTTTTTATATTTTTTATTATTATATTATTTCTTATCAAATTAACATACAGCCAACATTTGATAGGAAGTACTTTTACAAGTCATGTCTGAACATTCATATAGAACAATGCATTTAATTATTTATTATATTATAATCATGTATTATCTTACAATGTGTACATATATTTAAAAGTATGACTCTTTCATTTTACATGTCAAATTATGTGCTACTGGCCATACGTATTATTTATTATTTTTTATTTATATTTATTTTATTTATATATATCTTTTATTTTTTATATTTTGTATTATTATTTTATTATTATTTCTTGTCAAATAAACAGCCAACATCTGATAGGAAGTAGTAATTATTTATTATATTATAATCATGTATTTTAAGAGACACATTTGTATTCAGCATCATTATATTATAGACATCATTGTGCATTCATCATATTATAATAGACATAATTTTCAGATTTTAATTTTCACATATTTACAGTACAATATTATCAACGGGGTGGGGGGTCCTCCCTTGCAGCCAGGCTCCACCAACTGGCCTCGCTGCCCCATCCTCTCTCTGAACCAGAGAAAGAGGGGTGGACTCAAATCCACCACGAGACAGAAATAGGACCCCCCCCCCCCCCAATACCTCCACCCCCCCCCCCCCCCCCCCCCCACCGACTGCACAGTCGGTAACCTGTCACAACCCATCCATCCTGCAGCTCCCAAGTAAGTACATACAAGTAAGTTGTTTCCATGGCATGACAAATATATTGCACTGTAATCCTTCTACTGTGAGTCCAATGCTTACTTGCTAAATGATCAAATGCTATTTGCAGCTATCTCCAACACCACAACTCTTGATTTGGGAGGAGCAATGGATAAAAGCAGCAAGGATGGCAGCCCCGCCCCTCCCACAAACAAAAACACATCACTTGACAGCCCATTCACCCTTACATAGAGGCCCATACTTCACCTTACCTGCTACACGTAAGTTTTTCTTTTCTTATGTATTGCAATCCACATACGTAATACGTTGAAGCATTCACTACTTAATTTGTAACAATGAATAATTCATATGTGTACTATGTGTCATTGTGTGTTTTACAGCAGGTATCAACCAAACTATGAAAAGCTTCACACTGCCCCAATCTATTTGAACGTGAGAAAGAGTGATGGACAGCACATGGCAGCCCATCCACCCTGTAGCCCCTGATTAAAGACAAGTAAGTTGTTTCTATGGCATGCTAGATATATTGCATTGTAAACCTTCTACTGTGAGTCCAATGCTTATTTTGTAAATAATCAAATGCTATTTGCAGCTATCTCCAACACCACAACTCTTGGTTTGAGAGGAGCAACAGATAAAAGCAGCAGGGATGGCAGCCCCGCCCCTCCCACAAACAAAAACACATCACTTGACAGCCTATCCATCCTTACATAGTGGCCCATACTCCACCTTACCATCTACACGTAAGTTTTATTTTTTAATGTATTGCAATCCACATAATACGATGAAGCATTCTTAATTTGCAACAATGTAGAATTCACAATGTATTCTATGTGTCCTTGTGTGTTTTACAGCAGGTATCAACCAAGCTATGAAAAGCTTCACATTGTCCCAGTCTATTTGAATATGAGGAAGCACATGTCAGCCCATCCACTCTGTAGCCCCTGATTAAAGACAAGTAAGTTGTTTCCATGGCATAATAAATCTATTGCATTGTAATCCTTCTACTGTGAGTCCAATGCTTATTTGGTAAATAACCAAATGCTATTTACAGCTATCTCTAACAACACCACAAGTCTTGATTTGAGAGGAGTAACAGATGAGGGCAGCAAGGATGATAGCCCCACCCCTCCCACAAACAAGAACACACTACTAGAAAGCCTATCCACCCTAACATAGAGGCTAATACTCCACCTTCTCCGCTACATGTAAGTTATTTCCATTTAAAATGTATTACAGTCAACATAATATGATGAAGCATCCACTACTTAACTTGCAACAATGAAGAATTCATATGTATACTATGTGTCCTTGTGTGTTTTACAGCAGGTATCAACCAAACTATGAAAAGCTTCACACTGCCCCTTAGTGGCTATTTAATTCGCAACGATGAACAATGCATATGCATATTATGTGTTATTTTTTTCTGCAGCAGGTAACAACAAAGTTCCAGAACATGCCAGTCACTGTTCCAGAGGATGCCACTCAATCCTGCACCTTGTCTCACCGCTCCGACACTTCTACTACCTGCTGCAACTGACGAGTGACTTTTTGGCTGCCGGGTCTCACTAACCCATAAAGACGATGGGTGAGCTAAGGGACAGTGCAGAAAGCCTCTTCTGCTGTGCGTCGAGACAGGAGGAGAGAGGATTCTGCTGTGGGGTTGCCGGTCGGTGTGCTCCAAGTGGATTGTCTGCTGCCTGCTGTACAGTTATCATGGTCGGGAGTGGTATGATGCTGTGGGCCTCCGAACCGTCTTACAGACATCTGTCACACTAAGGCACCTTTGTTTTATTTCTCCTGCTCAGGAGAGCGAAGGGGCCATTTTGTTTTTGGCCAACAAAACTACTCAGACATCGCTACAGGGTTCTTGGTTTGCGCACAACTACCTGCTGCTAATCAAGTGACTGGATGTATTGTGGGGGGCCACTAGGAATTTCACCAGTCTTGTTGTTTTTTGGGGGGTGGTGTGTGTGTGTGTGTGTGTGTGTGTGTGTGTGTGTGTGTGTGTGTGTGTGTGTGTGTGTGTGTGTGTGTGTGTGTGTGTGTGTGTGTGTGTGTGTGCGTGCGTGCGTGCGTGCGTGTGTGGTAATCCTGTTAAAATATTAACAGGATTATCAGGATTTAATTTCTACAATTTTATAGAATAGGAATTAAAATCATTAAAATAAAAACAAAAAAATGCAAGTTCATTTCATTTAGTTTCAAAAATATACTAAAAACTATTTTTAGTATAGACTAAAAAACAAGTTAATTTGGTATAAGTTAAAAGGGATAATAATAATTTAGATAACACTACAGAGAAATTTTCTGCTTGGTTTACTAAGGTTAGGTTCTAGGGTTGGTAATCCATTTGTTTACATTTTGAGAAAAGAAAACCTTTGGATTGTTTGTCATTGTTTTTATGTGTTTGTCTAAGTACATATTCTTTTTATTATACTTATCTTTTTTTATTATACACTTATTATCTATTATATAAAAACACTGTACTAGTAGGATTTAATTTCTACAATTTTATAGAATAGGAATTAAAATCAATAAAAAAAAATGCAAGTTCATTTCATTTAGATTCAAAAATATACTAAAAACTATTTTTAGTATAGACTAAAAAACAAGTTAATTTGGTATAAGTTAAAAGGGATAATAATAATTTAGATAACACTACAGAGAAATTTTCTGCTTGGTTTACTAAGGTTAGGTTCTAGGGTTGGTAATCCATTTGTTTACATTTTGAGAAAGGAAAACCTTTGGATTGTTTGTCATTGTTTTTATGTGTTTGTCTAAGTACATATTCTTTTTATTATAGTTATACTTTTTATTATGCACTTATTATCTATTATATAAAAACACTGTACTGGTATACTGTAAAGCCTATTGTAAATTCTGCTTAAATTCTACACTTTAGTCTGTTTAATCTGCAAAATGCCTAAATTGTAAATTGAGGTGTATTGTTTATTTGATGTATTACCATGTGTTCTTCCTTAAATGTTCTGGTGCCTTAATTTGTTGTTGAATGAATATCAATGTTGTTTTAATAAATCTGTCTGCAAACATGAGCTTGTATAGCAAGTAGAATAATATAAATGAAAATGTATACCCAACCAACATAGTACTTGTTTTGTTTGAACCAATCAAAGTAAGGACTATAAAACATGTACATGAGAAAAAGATTTAAAGTAAAATGAGTGAAAAAGGTGGGAAAAGTAGATTTTCTACAGAGAAAAGTAAAATAGTTAAAGCTAAGGTTAACATGTTACATTAATAATCTATTAAATTCTTGAAAGACCACCCACCATGTTTGAGACGAATGGCAGGCTGGAAAACATAGTTACAGTTAACTCTGACATATTCACCACAACCACAGCTAAGTAATGCTAATGCTAAGTATTGCTAATACTGCTAAGTAATGCTTAGTATTGTGAAAATTCTAATAATGCTAAGTAATGCCAGTAATGCTAATATTGCTAGCTAATGCTAATGCTAAGTAATGATAATAATGCTAAGTAATGCTAACTATTGTGAAAATACTAATAATACTAAGTAATGCTAATGCTAAGTATAGAGGCAGTAATAATGCTAAGTAATGCCAGTAATGCTAAGTAATGCTAATATGGCTAGCTAATGCTAATGCTAAGTAATGATAATAATGCTAAGTAATGTATTGTGAAAATGCTAATAATGCTACAAGTTGCTAATAATGCTAATGCTAAGTATAGTTAATAATGCTAAGTAACGCTAAGTATTGTGAAAATGTTAGTAATGCTAGTAATGCTAAGTAATGCTAATGATAAGTATAGTTATTAATGCTAAGTGTTGTGAAAATGCTAATAACGCTAAGTGTTGCTAATAATGCTAAGTAATGCTAATGCTAAGTATAGTTATTAATGCTAAGTGTTGTGAAAATGCTAATAATGCTAAGTAATGCTAATAACGCTAAGTAATGCTAACTTGTTCCTATTGGCTCACTATGGTAGCATGTTCCAAACCCAAGTTATAGCTGGGTAAAGACCAGCCAATTGGAAGACAGAGGGGGTGGGGTTTATGCTATTATAGACCTGTAAGGGTCCATTTGGTTACCTACAAACCTATAACCTAAGGTAAATTTGGCACGTGTGTAACAGTTGACCTTCAATCAATTACATTGTTTTCAATGCTTTCAATGGCTATAGATAATGTCAATGCTTTCAATAGCTAAAGCTAATGTTAACATGCTAGCTATAACTTGGGTTTGGAACATGCTACCGCCTCAATATTTGGTAGATAGCCTTCTTAGACCAATAGGAAGGAGTAGTACTGCTTAAGCCCGCCCCCTCTGTCTTCCTATTGGCTGGCCTTTACACAGCTATAACTTGGGTTTGCAACATGCTACCGCCTCAATATTTGGTAGATAGCCTTCTTAGACCAATAGGAAGGAGTTGTACTGCTTAAACCACACCCCCTCTGTCTTCCTATTGGCTGGTCTTTACACAGCTATAACTTGGGTTTGGAACATGCTACCGCCTCAATATTTGGTAGATAGCCTTCTTAGACCAATAGGAAGGAGTTGTACTGCTTAAACCACACCCCCTCTGTCTTCCTATTGGCTGGTCTTTACACAGCTATAACTTGGGTTTGGAACATGCTACCGCCTCAATATTTGGTAGATAGCCTTCTTAGACCAATAGGAAGGAGTTGTACTGCTTAAACCACACCCCCTCTGTATTCCTATTGGCTGGCCTTTACACAGCTATAACTTGGGTTTGGAACATGCTACCGCCTCAATATTTGGTAGATAGCCTTCTTAGACCAATAGGAAGGAGTAGTACTGCTTAAGCCCGCCTCCTCTGTATTCCTATTGGCTGGCCTTTACACAGCTATAACTTGGGTTTGGAACATGCTACCGCCTCAATATTTGGTAGATAGCCTTCTTAGACCAATAGGAAGGAGTTGTACTGCTTAAGCCCGCCTCTTCTGTATTCCTATTGGCTGGCCTTTACACAGCTATAACTTGGGTTTGGAACATGCTACCGCCTCAATATTTGGTAGATAGCCTTCTTAGACCAATAGGAAGGAGTTGTTCTGCTTTAGCCCGCCTCCTCTGTATTCCTATTGGCTGGTCTTTACACAGCTATAACTTGGGTTTGGAACATGCTATCGCCTCAATATTTGGTAGATGGACTTCTTGGACCAATAGCAACAAGTTAGCGCTACTTAGCATTATTGGCATTACTTAGCATTTTTAGCATTTTCACAATAATTGGCTGTACTTAGCATTATTAACAATACATAGCATTAGCATTACGTAGCATTATTAGCATTTTCACAATAGTTAGTGTTACTTAGCATTATCAACAATACTTAGCATTAGCATTACTTAGCATTATTAACTATACTTAGCATTAGCATTAGTTAGCATTATTAGCATTAATTAACATTACTAACATTTTCACAATACTTAGCGTTACTTAGCGCATTATTAACTATACTTAGCATTAGCATTATTAGCATCATATATTTTATTTTCTTCAACTTTTCACTTTTTCACGTTTTTTCACTTCCTTTTTCACTTTCCTTATCACTTTTTCACTTTTTCCACTTACCTTTTCACCTTCCTTTTGCCTTTTTTCTCTTCCTTTTTCACTTTCCTTTTTACGTTTTCACTTTTTTCACTTCCTTTTTCACTTTCCTTTTCACTTTTTCACTTTTTTTTCACTTCCTTTTTTCAACTTTTTAATAAGCCGTCTACTGTTCATACGCAAGACTGAAACGTTTGGCGCCCCCTCGCAGTTTCTGCAGAAACTGCCTTTCTAGTTATAGTTAGTGTGGTTGCCCGAAGGGCAACCAGACTCTTGTATTACAAGTAGTTTAATTATTATTATTATTCCGGGTCCGCTCACTTTTTTCGGCGCGCTACTCGTCCCACAGTTTTAGTAGCACACACATGTGCCATACTTCATATCGAGCGGAAAAAATCAGAATCGTGTGCTTCCATTGTGCTAAGAGAAATATTACATAGTTTAATTAATATGAATTAATTAGTGCATTATTTAGCCCCATTGAAATGAATGGAAAAGTGCAAAAAGTGAATTTAAAGTATTTTTCCCTCGAAGACCGTAAGGGCTATGCTAACACAAATCAGGGAGGCCGTTTGCAATAATTTTAAAAATTAATTGAATTATGAGATATATAATTACGTTATCGTTCGGCCAGATGGTGGCGCTATAACTGGTCACTGTACATTTTGGCCTATAACTCTTGAACCGTAGGTCGTAGAATCAAAATTCTTTTTTCCATGGATTCCTTGGATCATGGCGCATCTCCCCATATAGGCCACGCCCATTTGCGTCAGGATAGATTTTCCGCCATTTTGATTTTTCTCCAAAACACACTTTTTGCCCCCATTCCTGCATATTTTGTCCAAATCTTACGAAAATCGGTACACAGGATCTCTGGAGCTATCCGATGAAAACAGCGTTAGCAGAATTTTGATATCACGTGTCGTTAGTCCGCAATAGCCTTCCGAAGTTAGTAGGAGGGGCCTATTTTACAGAAAAGGCCACAATTCATGCACCGAATGTCCAATCCACCCCAAAATTGAATCACAGGTCTAGGGTGACGGCTTCAACAGAGGACTAAAAGCAATTTCATTTTCAACCATAGGGGGCGCCACAAATGCATAAAATGTAAATATTTGTTGCAAAAAATGTCCAATCCACCCCAAATTTGAATCACAGGTCTTGGTTGAGCCCTTCAACAGAGGGCCAAAAGCAATTCCATTTTCAACCATAGGGGGCGCCACAAACGCACAAAATGTAAGTTTGTTGGAAAAAAAACGCCATTCGGGGGGAATACATGCCCTCCAAATTACTTCCACGTGATCCTGGGGATGACGTAACAAGTTCACGTCGTAATTGGCTACCGGAAGCTGCGGGGGGGCCAACGCAAGCGACAACGGCAACCACACTTTGCAATTTTTAAATTGCGAATATTCTAGTTATTATTGTTGTTCCGCGCCCTTTTTTGCCGCGCTACTCGTCCCACAGTTTTAGTAGCACGCAGTTGTGCTATACATCATATCGAGCGGAAAAAATCAGAATGGTGTGCTTGCATTTTGCTTAGACAAATATTACATAGTTTAATTAATATGAATTAATTAGTGCATTATTTTGGCCCATTGAAATGAATGGAAAAGTGCAAAACGTGAAGTTCAAGTATTTTTCCCTCGGAGACCGTAAGGGCTATGCTTAGACAAATCAGGGAGGCCGTTCACAATAATTTTAAAAATTAATTGCATTATGACATATATAATTACGTTATCGTTCGGCCAGATGGTGGCGCTATAACTGGTCACTGTACATTTTGGCCTATAACTCTTGAACCGTAGGTCGTAGAATCAAAATTCTTTTTTCCATGGATTCCTTGGATCATGGCGCATCTCCCCATATAGGCCACGCCCATTTGCGTCAGGATAGATTTTCCGCCATTTTGATTTTTCTCCAAAACACACTTTTTGCCCCCATTCCTGCATATTTTGTCCAAATCTTACGAAAATCGGTACACAGGATCTCTGGAGCTATCCGATGAAAACAGCGTTAGCAGAATTTTGATATCACGTGTCGTTAGTCCGCAATAGCCTTCCGAAGTTAGTGGGAGGGGCCTATTTTACAGAAAAGGCCACAATTCATGCACCGAATGTCCAATCCACCCCAAAATTGAATCACAGGTCTAGGGTGACGGCTTCAACAGAGGACTAAAAGCAATTCCATTTTCAACCATAGGGGGCGCCACAAATGCATAAAATGTAAATATTTGTTGCAAAAAATGTCCAATCCACCCCAAATTTGAATCACAGGTCTTGGTTGAGCCCTTCAACAGAGGGCCAAAAGCAATTCCATTTTCAACCATAGGGGGCGCCACAAACGCACAAAATGTAAGTTTGTTGCAAAAAAACGCCATTCAGGGGGAATAAACGCCCTCCAAACTACTTCCACGTGACCCCGGGGATGACGTAAAAGTTCACATCGTAATTGGCTAACGGAAGCTGCGGGGAGGTCGACGCAAGCGACAACGGCAACCACACTTTGCAATTGTTAAATTGCGAATATTCTAGTTACTCTTATAATGGATTGCATTTTTATAGCGCTTTTCCAAGTGCTCAAAGCGCTTTACAATGGTCCATTCATTCATACATTGGGAAGTAGAGCGGCGAACAGTGGACGCCAGCGTCCCCACTTCCCACATTCACACACCAATGGTGGCCAGCTCACACCGACCAACTCATTGGAGGCAATTTGGGGTTCAGTGTCTTGCCCAAGGACACTTCGACACATAGACAGGAGGAGCCGGGATTCGAACCGCCGACCCATGGGTCATTGGACGACCTGCTCTACCTCCTGAGCCACAGCCGCCCCTGTCGCATGCACAGACAGACACACACCCATGCACGCACACACGGACATTTCTGCCTGGCTTACATAGTTATATGGCTCACTGCATTAACAATTAAACAATTCAAAAACATGTTTACCTTCTGTTTTACATTTCATCTGCTTGAGTTCAGTTTTCAGTTGGGTAATCTCCAGGGCCAACTCTTCCATCTTGGTTTCGCTTGCATTCAGTCTGGAAGCCATATCTGAAAACATACAGTATAATCCCACAGAAAACAGTTATGTGAAATTCAGTGTTGGTAAAAAGTACTGAAACGGAGCTACATGTTTTTCTTAATGAACAATCAAAATACAACCTAAGTACCAAAATCGTTTTTTAAGTCACGTTAATACGCATAGTCTCTTAAAAATACACACATTTCACATTCAAATAAGTTTTGCCAGGCTTTCCTATAAGGGCTCACTGTGTTGACAATGAATCTTACTCCCAAAAGTGTCCCATAAAGAGGGGTAGATACCCTCACAAAAACATGCAGTGATCCTGGGGTCTAAACTGCCTCCCTCTTGCCAGCCGGGGGGCTTGATGCAGGGGACAGGAACTGGTTGGAATACCGTGTTCCTTCCACACGATACGTTCAACCAGGGAAACTCCCCCCTGTCAGGTGAAAAGAAGGGAGCTTGGACTCCTCATGCATTGAAGGAAGCATGAGGCAAGTCTGCTCCCTCCCCAGGTTGGTGGAGGGTGTGTAGAGCCCGGATCACATTAGGAATTGGCACTGGGTGAAAAAATGAGTTACAAAATTGTGGGAAACATACTGACCTGCATGTTGTTGTTCGATTTGGCTCTTAAACCTTTGCAAAATATCGTTGACCTCCCAGCGGATGTCATCGGCCGCGGCCACACAGAACAAGATCAGAAGCAAAGCTGTCTTCATTGTGAAAATCAGGCTGTGAGGTCAGCATGCCATGGACTATGCGTTTATTCAGGGGGGAGAGACGGGTATTTTGTCTTCCTTTTTCTCATTGGATGGAGGTTTGGAGAAGCATGTTTAGAGCCAACTGATTGGTTCCTTCATGGAATGCACTTTCAGGGGAGGTGGTAGCAATGTGGGGGCGTCCTCAGCAACGTTTTAAACACATTTAAACCTATTTTATATTATTTTGTTTCATTGCAAAATAGCCAATTGCATGAATATAGACTTATTGGTCTCAATGAGTTGTAGTATGAATTATAGAGTAGGCTGCACGTTTATGCAGAATGAGTATTACTCATTAGAAAGAAACAACAATTGAATACTTTTATTTATCCATTTTATATTTCATGTAAATCATGCACAATAATGTTTTTATTTATATGAGCCAACATGATCAGTGATGTACGCTCATTCATGAAGTCATTGGACATAGACTGTTTTGACATTTAGACTACACTTATATTTATTGCAAGATTACTCAGTCTGACAAGCAAGGAGACAAGGCAATTTCATTTAGCACCTTTCACCCACGAGTACAGCTCATTAAAGACCAGGCAAGACGTAGTTGACAGATATAACTACTATAACTACTACTTTAAAGAAAAAAGAAAAAAAAGCAAACAAAAACAACTTCATTTCCTAATGGTCTGGAATATCATCACAGGTTTGTGGTGCATATATCTACGAATTCTATTCCTATAGGGGGTTATGTGGCTTTAGCTTCAGCCCAGGCACACATATTAGTAAAACAGTGTAAAAATCCGCAATTAATGCAATGTACTACATTTCTGGTGTGAAATGTTCTATATAATCTTCATGTCTCCCCTGCCAAAAAAAAATAAAATTGCCACACCTGGGGCCCTGGGCAAAAAGCAAGTATGTGCATGTGTGGTGTGCACGCCAGGTGTATTCACAGAAATTTGTCAAAGTTTGCAGTCCTGGCACCGATGGTGGATACTGTTATTCAGTTCAGTTCAGTTCAGTTTTATTTTGGTCATACAGTGGACATTTCATAACATCGTAAGTCATAAATCAGACAGTACAATTTTCATGACCAAAAGGGTTTAGGCTGAAGCCAATGGCTTATTTTGCCTATCCCAGGGTATCAGCAGACTGGCATTTTTTTTATATGCATACCCACAGAGGGGGGAGATAGATCAAGAAACAGAAGAGAGAACAACAGAGAAAAGACACACCCACACGCACACCCGAGGGCGCACTCGCATGCACGCAGACGCGCAAGCGCCCACACACACACGCTCACGCACACACGCTCACGCACACACACAGACAGACATATGACAAAAGTGTCTCGCGACAAAGGACAAAACAAAACAAAAAAGAAGACAAAAAACAAAAAAGAAGAAACGGAGAGAAAAAAAAGTTATCCATGTAAACTAAAGTAATACATGCATGTGTCGGATTTTCAACACACTATCAGTTTATTAATAGCACGGCCGTGTACCGTGTGTGTGTGTGTGTGTGTGTGTGTGTGTGTGTGTGTGTGTGTGTGTGTGTGTGTGTGTGTGTGTGTGTGTGTGAGTGCAACACAATAAGTATGCTGTAAGGCGCATTACAAGGCAGCATTACAGCACAACGGCACAGCATGACGACCTCCGTCACCATGAGTTAGGCTACACTGGACTTTGAACTGTGCCGCACTTGTCGATCTGCTGCTTATCATGTCTCTGTATTATGCACTTGATTTCCAATCCTTGATTGTCATTTCATTATCTGTCTCCTACCTGTTTGTGATTGTAACCTTGTTATCATCGCTACTACCAGTATGCGGTCATTGTTTGACCTTTCTGTCTCCAGAGAAGTGATAAGCATTTTCAGAATGTATTGTTTGAGACAAAGTAGCCTGTATACAGTACAGATAGGTCTTCTCAATGTGTTTAAACCCATTCTGGTTTAAACTGCACACATTGAAAAGACCTATCTGAGATTGCATCATCTTTGGTATCTTATAGCTCATTGTAGCAGTATATGCTGTGTTCATCTAGTAAAATATAGGGAGAGTGTTAGAGATGATGCTAAGATGTTTGCCTGTAGGTTACAATAAACCTGCTCAAAAGCTTGCTCAAAGCGACAGTCTTCGTGGTGATTGGTCCTTATGAACCAATCATAATATTGGGAAAACAGGCAACATTGTTGTCATTAATGTGGCTAATGTTCTAGCCTGGTTGTTAACCAAATAAACACAGCCAATGAGTGTTACTAGCATGTGAACAAAAGCAGAGCAAAACATGTCGGATGATGATGTTTATAAAACCTCAAGCTTCTTTAAAGAAGCATTGGAGCCGACACTGTTGAGTGACAGGGCTGTCGGCCAATCAGCTGCTGTAGCTGGATTTTCAACTAATACTCCTTCTCCATCCTCCCCTCACTCGTGATCGTGAACAAGACTCTGAGACTGCACATACAGTAACAGTACACATGACTGTCTTACACTAGAAAACTATTTCACAAATCCAATATAATTTCCACCCACTCTTCACTTCCCTTCAACATGCACTCGCCCAGTGATTCTCAAACAGGGCTCCTGCATGGTAGCCTACCACCAGGGGCACTAACACACACCCATACCATGCTGGCTTTTGAACTTTAGCCTGATTGCAATCTGGATAGTAGTTATTGAAGATAATGCAGGTTGGTAGAGCCCCATGTATAGTGTTACATCTCAGTGGTCCACGTGCACTAAACCAGTAGTCACAACCTTTTCTGAATTAACACATTATTGTTATTTATCAGTATCACAGTGAGAATTCAAAATCCTTTTTGGCGATTATTTGCCTCGCCAGGTTGCCTTCGGTCCATATTTGTCTTGGCACACCAAGACTAAAACATAGTTCAACAACCGTTAATGCAACTGCCTCATCTCCTGTTTGTCACACAAATCATTAGTCATAACCCTAAGCCTAACCAGGACACACTTTCACACAGATTGTCTGGGTATTGCGTGTTGTGTGTGTATGTGTGTGTGTGGATGTGAGTGTGTGTGAAGGCCTCATGTCTTGCTGTGTTGTTGTAAGAGTTAATTTACAGTGAGAGTGGGCCTCCTAGCTTGCACACTGACATCACTCACCCAGGGACCCCTTTTTTACGACACCTCTGTGTTGTATACAAGAATATGACCCTTCGCTGTGTGTGTGTGTGTGTGTGTGTGTGTGTGTGTGTGTGTGTGTGTGTGTGTGTGTGTGTGTGTGTGTGTGTGTGTGTGTGTGTGTGTGTGTGTGTGTGGGTGTCTTCTCATGCATATGAAATGTGATGTATTTTACGTCAGTTTTTCTAAGCGAGAGAAGCAGCCAAGCAGGGTTTCATACTAAATGCTATACCTACAGTCGCAATTAATACTCAAACATACAGTATATTTAGATCTTAATTGCTGTGGTGCCTTTGGGTGGTTGGGATTAATGGGGACAATGCACACACACTCATCTGAACACACAATTGCTTTATCGCTGGCCAGCTTGGAAGTGTCAGTGGGGAGTGATATGTTCCATATTTGAATGTTTTTACTCTATCTTAATTGTATTTCTTTAATGGACACTTCAATTATTTTATTATTTTATTTTAAAACAACTCCCTGCTGGCAATCCTCTTGTTGATTGGGAGATACGTGCCAATTGCTGTAGAGGAGAGGGGTGTTTGTTCCTGTTTTATGGTAGAATTTCTAGTCTGCATCCAATCTGCAGGCTAGGTGTAACACCCAGGATTTTAACATGGGTCTCCAACAATAACAATAGCCACTACTATTGTTATTGCTTTGACTCAACAGTGAATCAATGGAGTGAGAAGTGTATTAAATTACACCCACATTACACCCACAACACTCGATTCAACTAAAAATGCTACAAAATATTAAATTCTTTGTTTGTGAGTGGTGCCTAACCGTACATTACGCAGCAATGTGTGTGTGTATGTAATGTATATAGTATGTTTAAAGCAACGAAAAGCTGCAACACAGTAACTTAATTGGCAATTGCTCAAATTATTTTGGAAACAGGAAGGCGTGCCGCAACAATCATATAGATGGATATCAAAGGAACACAACCACCCTAAAGACTACACTGAATCATTGTGTATTTTAAAAAGTGATCATGCTACATATAAATTTGGGGGGGTGGGGGGTGAACCTGTTTTCTTGTGCCAATAAAGCCCTTTGAATTGAGAGAATCAGAGATGATACACCTTCCATTTCATTTTTATCCAGCAGAGAGCAGCAAACAACAGCAGCCTTGACCAATACACTGAAACATCGAAACAATGGCAATATTCCCAAAAATACTCCCTGTTTGGTGTTCATTTGGAATTATTAGGAGTAGGCCTAAATGAGACCTTTAACAAAAGTAGGTAAATAGAAGTTGAATATAAAACTAATGCAAAACTAATGCCAATGCAAACATCATTGTCAACAGTGAACACACAGCAATGTAAGCTATTTCACAATGGCAAAGTCTATAAAAAGAAGCACCATATGTACGAACTGTATTTTGGATCCTACCTAGTGAAAAAAGACGTGATTTTCCAGAATGTGATGATCATATATGATGGACAGTGTTGGGTACATTACTTTTAAAAAGAAACTAATTACCATTACTAGTTACTTAATTTCAAAAGTATACATTACTTTACATTACACTACACCAAAAAAGTATTGCGTTACTGTGAAAAGTAACTTTTCTGTTACTATAATACCTTTCATTAATAACAGCTATATTTCCTATGGTAAATGCTATAATATCAACACATCACTCTAACCCAACACTGGTGAGGGATGATGTGTCCCCATAAAAAACAGGTTCTTTTATTGCCATTCCCTGAGCTGTTTAAACAGCTTGACGGCAGAACACAGCCTTTTTCCAACATTGTCTTTCCTTGCTATAAACACACTTTTTGTTTTTTATTTTTAATTCAGATTTTGGTGAACCTTTAAGACATGTTTTCCCTCGGACATTGCCCTAGGAAATCGACCTGTCACAGGCTTGCAGGCTGGGCTTCTGGGATGGACATACGGTAAATGCTTAATCAGGCGATGGTTCGAAGGTTATTGTAAAACCCCCAGTGAACCAATTCAACACAGTTAACAAGTGTTAACAGTTTGTGATACCAACAATCTCTGTACCGACAGGGAGAAACAACAACAAACTTGCGGTTCAAAGGGTTCGAGAATCACTGCTCGGCCGTGAACTCCATTTTGATATCTCCTAAACTGGGTTCAAAGGTCAAGCTGTAAGACACTGCCCTGCCTTCCTCCAAGCTGTCCCACGGCGGCCTGAGGAAGTAGACACCCTGTTTCCTGTGCCGGCTCCACTCACAGACACCCTGTTCACCAACCGGACCGGTCAGCCCCGCGCTGACGGCAATGTCGTCGGTCAGCTGGTACTCCATCCACAGCGCCACCCCGTGGCAGCGTCCGCTCCTTACGAGCGGCAGCGACCCCTTGCTGCTGATCGGCTGTTGAGGAACGCACCGAGTGAAGTCGAAGGTCATGGCGGCTCTGGTCTGAGTCAGCGCACGGCAGGGATACTCCCACAGGTGGTGGGGCTCCGCCTCGCGGGACTCGCGGAAGTCCAGGGATCGCTGGACCATCTCGTCCATGGACCCGACGTCGAAGCCCTCGCACGTCCCGACCGGCGCCCTGATCTTCCACAGATCCTGGAACTCCAGCGCCACCATGTGGAGGGTGGCGGCGCGAGGCAGGATGGTGGCGGTGGGCCGCAGGACGCCCACAAGGGCCGTCCGGCAGTACCAGAAGAACAGGGAGTGCCACGGCAGGAGGCAGGTGCTGAAGCAGGGTTCTCCCAGCAGCACCGAGATCTGTTCCCCTCCCAGGTCCCTGCCGGTCAGCTGGTTGGGTCTGACCAGCAGCAGCTCTACGCCTGCTGTTATGGAGTTGGCGTCTAGCACCTGTTGGATCACCCGCTTGGACATTTCAGAATTCTCCAAACTGAAAACCTTCTTGGCTCCGAGCATGTGGGCAAACACGGGGAGGAGGCTCCCGTCACTGACTCCCAGACACACGCTGTCCGTCTTCAACACGCTGCGCAGTGCGCTGATGTAACGCTTCGTGCGGCCGTGGTCGTTCAGCTCCCCGAACCGAGGCCGTGACCAAACCAAGTGGGCCTGGCAGGAGCAATGGGGCCGACACGGAGGCGCTTCGGGTTTCATGTCCCGTTGGCTGCTTGACTGGAGGCTGTACCACAGACTGTAGTCATCGTGGCAGACGGTCAGAGCCACCTCTTCCCCCTCCGTCACCCTCCTCTCCTCAGGCAGGAAGTAAACACTCTGCATCCAGTGGTCCCGCCATGGAGCGCTCCCAGCGTCCGGGTAGGTCCAGCTGGGAGCCACGGAGCAGACGATGGTTCCGCCGGGGTCCATGTGGACGTCCCACCAGGACAGGACCACCTCGGCCCGCCCGCTGGACTGGACAGAGAACCGGGAGGAGTAGGAGCGAGGAGCAGCACTGCTCGCTGCAGGCTTACTGAAGTCCACGGTGAACATGGTGCAGAGAGGACCCAGGGGGGTGAAGCTGTCGGGGGTCACCCGGCTCAGCTGGACGTCGCACACCGAGTGGGCCCCGGCGCAGCGGGCCATTGCGGGCGGGGGCACCAGCCTCCTGTTCCCCACCACCTCCACGGTCTGCAGTCGGGCCCAGTTCCACAGCAGCTCCGACTCCACCAGCTGGGCATAGACGGTGGCCCGGTGGGGCACGGCCTCGCAGCCCTCTAGGACCAGATTTCGGTGAGCGTGTTCGTACGTTGGCAGCGCCCCTTCTCCTATCAGCTCGGTGTCAAACAGTTCTGTGACCAGGACGTTGGCTCTGGTCCGCATGTCTCCGTCTGGCCCCACGGTGACGCGGGTGGAGTGTTTGTTGATGATCTTGATCTTGTCGGAGAATCCGTTCTTCTCTGCGATGCGCTGGGCCGCATCAGCCATGGGCTTGAACACCTCCACAGCATAGCAGAAGTCTGCCCCGGCCTTGAGAGCCATCATGGACAGGAGACCCGTTCCTGTGCCGATGTCTAGGACGACGACTCTCTCGCCGCGGGCCTTGACCCTGGCGACTGCCGCACAGATTCCTTGGTAATACTTTGCGTTCCTGTCGCGATCATGCAGCATGTCCGCATAGCTGGACCTGGCAATCTCTCGGTGATAGTCGTACTCATCGTTCTCCTCCACCCAATCCAAAGCACCCGTGATTGGGTTTGCCCGTCCACAGAAAACCTTCATTGCCCTGGTAGCAACATAGCAAACTTTGGTTGCGACGCAAGGAATGCTTCCTGAAAGCCTGAAATAAATTTAGTCCCATGTGGATTTTGGACGTCATGTGACTCATTTATGACATCAGGTATATGTATAATCTGATACCATCTTTGACTAAGGTTTCAGCCTAATCCATCAAATATTCACTTCCAGTTTGTCCTATTAAGGATGAGACCCCCCTTCACCACCGTATAAGGTGGTGACTATATGTTTCAAATTCACCCTGTGTCCGTTCACACGTCTGTCCGTGCACACACGTCTGACCGTGCACACACATCTGTCCGTGTGTAGCAGGTGGCTACAGCCTCTGACGTGATGGCTTCCAAAGTCTAGTATCTGCCCCGGGACCAAGGGGATGTCCCTTTGAGTACATACTAAAACTTTCTTTGTGGCATTACTTAGTGGCATGTACAAATAGATTATATGTATGTGTGTGGGTATGTATATGTATATACCGGTGTGATATATATATATATATATATATATATATATATATATATATATATATATATATATATATATATATATATATATATATATATATATATATATATATATATATATATATATATATATATATTGGGTGTGTGGGTGTGTGTGTGGGTGTGTAGATGATGCATAGTTCGGAAAGCTCATTTTGTTAATGATGCTGGACATCATGTATCACCAACACACGTGGGTACATGGTGGGGCTGCAACAACAGAGACAGCAACAACACTGGACTGGTTTAAAACTACAAGGAAAGCTAGCTTGCATCCCCACAGCAGACCACACAGTTTCCCATGCAATATTCAAAAATCACACAGTTGATGAGGACATTCTCACATTTATAGTTAAAGCCAAATTACAGGTCCTTCCTACCAGACTCAACCTCTCTCTGTGGTACCTCAACTCATTTTCTCCTCATTGCCTGTACCATGACAACATCCCAACCATAGAGTCACTGTCACATATTCTGAATGGCTGTCATGTATACAAAGGGATGTATATTTCTAGGCATGATAGAATTGTTGACATAATAGTTAGGGACATGCTTCTATACATCTCACCTTCTTCTGTTTACACTCGCACAAGGGTTTCATCAAGCATGTTTACACTGTGCAATAATTAAATGGGCATCTTCTCAAATGTGACAGCTAATACACCAGATGTTGTTGATGAAGACAGGAGAGAAGTTACCATCTTAGAAGTAGGCTGTGCATTTGACTATAGTCTGGAGGAGGCATTTCTTGCTAAGGTTTTAAAATACGAACCCCTCAGAAAGGAGATCGAAGTGTAAACTAGACCTACTTGTGTTTATATTTGGAAGCCTTGGCAATGTCCATAGACTATTTGTAAAGGGTCTGCAGACAGCAGGAATCCCCAAGCCGAAAGCCAAAACAGATATTGAGCAAAGATTTTGCTCAATATCTGTGATAATAGGCAGCCGTCACATACTGTATGGAGGAGACGCTGCTTCCTTTATCCCTAGACTGATCAGGCACATCAGGGAAGTTATGTCCTTGTATCAGGGGTGGACTGGGAGCTCAAAACGTACCGGGCAATTTTGTCTCAGAGCGGCCCTCAGAGCGGCCCTCTGAATCTTTGTGGGGGCTCCGGGGCCTGAGCCCCCATGAGAATTTAAGACATAAGGGGCTCTGGGGCTCGGGCTAACTAAAATTAGTTAGTTAGTTTTAGTTAACTATAAAAACCCTGCAATAGGCAGTCTCATTTGAAGAGGACAGAGGGCCGCCAGCACTGATTCGTGGGCCGGTTTTGTGCAGATTTTTTTTTTTTAATTAAAACACGACATTAACGGCCCCCGGGGGGGTCGGCCCACCGGGAAAATGCCCTGTATGCCAGACTGTCAGTCCACCCCTGCCTTGTATGTGTATCTATCACTATTTATGCTCAAGAATGTCTGTTGTAAAATGTGAACATAAATAAATGTATCAAATGTGCCTGCGTGCACGCGTGCATGCGTGCGCGCGCGCGTGCGTGTGCGTGTGCGTGTGTGTGTGTGTGTGTGTGTGTGTGTGTGTGTGTGTGTGTGTGTGTGTGTGTGTGTGTGTGTGTGTGCGTGCACGCACAGACACACACCCTCCCAATATTGGACTGGATGGACTCCAGGGACAATGAAATTAAATGCTGCCCTTAGAACACATTCCAAGGCATATAAGTCACATCTGCTTATACAAGTGTCACTTGGGTGGGTTATAAGCTGAGATGCCAACAAAGTGATGTTGGCTCCCTCTGCTGGGACAGACCTGCTACTGTAGGTGAGATTAGTCTCACCTAGCTGATGGTGCCATTAATACAGTTGCTTGAGCTGTAACCCAGTGCCTGAGTGTTGTTGTTGCTTGATTCTGACTTTTTAATTATCTACCATAGTTGTAATAAACCTCTCAATTGAATTTAGTTTTATATTATTGTCAGTGAGTGATGGAATGCTTGAATGTCACTATACAGTTCATAGTCCACTTCCGACCTCTGGTAACCATATAAAAAACATTGCATGATGCCATACTTGTGGAACAAAGAAATCACGCAAGATGTTTATTCGATTTAAAATTATTTTGTTGCATACAATCTTCTTTCTATACTCTACTGTAATAATACTCTACAATACAGTAATAAGTTTACTGATTTGTGAGGCACGAAATATTTTCAGGTGGATGAGTATGGATTATTACATGTTAATATGGGATTCCTTCCTTGGTGTGAAGAAATGTGGGAACCACTGGTTTAAACAACAGCAAGCAAATCCAAATAAGTTCTAGATTTTAGAAACAAGCTCCAAAAACATCAACCAGCAAATATTTGCAAGTGATTTCACACAAATACGAAATACTCTCATACTCTTTGCAACAACAGTACATTTTCTCACAACTATTGTCCCCAATGGCGCTTGCAATGAGTTGCATTGGTGTCAACTGGCCTTTAGCCTTTGCAAACATTTTTGTACATGCCTCCTTTTTTGATATAACCATTTGTATTTGAGTAAACCATAAACACAAAAAAATGAGAAAAATGACAATACAAGTTAGATTAGGCAAACACATAGTATTATAGTAAAATATAATATATAATAGTAAAATAAAATGCTAAAAATTGGTTGAATTCATAGCTGAAATCAGCAATTCTCTAATTTATTTATTTAGTCACTGGTAGGCACTGAGTGAACAATAAAGTTGAAATGTATTCAGTTTGATTGAAGTATTAAAGAGCCATGTGTTACATATAGGCCTACTGTATAACTAAATAAATAAATAATTTCCTAAAAAGAGAGACATTAATGAATGTAGAAGTACAACAGAAACAGTACCCACACTTCTCAACATTATAATTGCATCCGAAATGTATACCACCAATGTTATATGACCTTTACCATTAATCAGCATTCAGCAACAGTGTTGGGCAGTAACTAATTTTAGATTACATATTACTGTAATATTATTACTTTTGCTCGAAAAAGTAAAGTAACGAGATTACTCTGCAAAAATGGGTAATAAGTAACGCATTACTTTGCAAGTAACGCCAAGTTACTTTTTTTAAAATGAGCTTGTTGTTGCAAAATAGAACAGATTTACAAGCTACTGACAGGTAGCAACAGAGATGTGCAGTAGATTGTAGATCCATTCCACACGCTGCATCCTGCGCACAGTTATGTACACTACAAGTACAAATCGCTTGCTGCTTTATTTTGCTGCTTTATTTTTAAATACAAGACCTCAACTGTCTGTGAAAACAATTGTGAAAAAGTTTAAAAAGTCAAAGAGACAGATTTTGTTGGCTTTGTTTTCAGGCGCAGTTTGTGGGATTGGAGACTATTATTATTCAGATAAATTATATTCAGTTCTAAAAAGAGCTCGCTGAACAGAGATGTTGTACATCTCTATTTTTTCAAAGGCGGTGTTGAGAACTTGGGGAAGTAATAATGTAATATGTAATATATTACTCTTCGATTCCAGTAATAAGTAAAGTAATGATATTACTTTGTCTAAGGGGTAACTAGTAAAGTAAAGAAGTTACTTTCCTAAGTAATATTGACCAACACTGGTTAGCAATGGCCATTATATTATGAATAGTTTTCATCATCATCATCATCATCATCATCATCATCATCATCATCATCATCATCATCATCATCACGTCTAACTATCTTGTTCTAGACTTACACTGACCTTCCCTGGTAACATCCTCAGAGGGAGAGTACGACGGTTAGCAATGAATGGGAAGAGTGTCCCAGTGAAGGTGTGTGTGAAGATGTACAGTATTGAGTGTGTTAGTATCAGGATTAGAGAAGGACAGTATTCCTTTGTTCCAGTCCAGCTGGACTCTGATCCTCTGAGGTTTCTGCTTCATTGAGAGAACAAGGGAGGTAAGTTTGGCGTCTCCTGGTGATGAGAAGACTGATCTGTATTTACCTTCATGGAAATCTATGCTCCAGTATTCACCTCCTCTGTCTCCCTTTCTCTGGTATGACTCTGCTAACACACCCATTTCCCAGGATGTATTTTTTCGAACCTCAACATCCCAGCTGTGAGTTCCTGAGTTGAAGCCCTCCGAACCCAGGACACGCTTATAGTGATCAAATCTTTCTGGGTTGTCAGGAAGCTTCTGTCTCACTCCAGATCTCACACTGGTCAGATCGTTAGAAAGAATGAGTTCTGCATGGGCAGTGTTTGGATCCAGAATGACAGGAGTGTAGGAGACAATGTCCTTCATCTTGTCCCAGACTCTGAAGGTCAGGTTATTGAGGTGTTTGGCCACATCTATCAGTGCTCTTGAAACTGGCTGTGGGTCCTGTAGTGTGAGCTGAAGTCTTTCCACTGTGATCTTGTAGTTCTGCAGGAATAAGATGTTTTCGGCTTTCAGCTCTTTTTCTGTGGCTCTGATTGTGTGTGAAAGTGTTGATATGTCTCTGTTCAGACCATCAATTTTCTCCTTCATCATCTGGCTCTTCTGCTGCAAAGCTGTCTCTCTCTCTCTCTCTCTCTCTCTCTCTCTCTCTCTCTCTCTCTCTCTCTCTCTCTCTCTCTCTCTCTCTCTCTCTCTCTCTCTCGCTCTCTCTCTCTCACTCTCTCTCTCCTAATTTATAATTGTACTTCTAGATAGTTTATATATATGTTTATCAACTGTCTTAAAAACAATACTTATTCATAAAAATAGTATAGTTCCTACAGTATGCCCTACAACATATCTTGAAGGGTCTCAATCACAGTATCACATCACACCACAGCATCCCATTCCTCCTCACAAAAGGAAGCAAGACATTGCATTGTTTTTCCTTTTTTATTTCATTTTGCCTATGGGTTCAAACTGGAGTAGTAACTGATCACAAATTAATTTACTGGTACAGTTCATACCTTACCCATGATGGTTTCCTAAAACATTTTGTAATTGTTAACACTGACAAGACAGACCACTTGTGGTTTGATTTAAAATAATCTCTTTGCATATAATCAGAAATACCATAAATCAGCCATATTGATTCATTATTTGAATATTCTAACCATACGGTTTTGACTGTCTTCAGCAGTAATCGTGTAGTTTCTTGTCTCTACACACAAATTAATAATAATAATGTAAGTATAGTTTAACTATCACAAAAGTCTGTAATATTTTATAGTCAGCACACATACTCATACTGAGCTCCATACTCCAGTCTAGTCTATACTGTACCTCTGTTATAATGAACATTTCCATTGATTAACTTTTCCCTTTAAATTCTCAAGTTTGCCATCATCATCATCATCATCATCATCATCATCATCATCATCATCATTGTTAACTTTGTTGTTCCAAAATTACACTGACCTTTGGTAACATCTTCTGAGGTAGAGTATGAGCATCACCAGTTAGTGGAATTAGTATCAGTGAAAGTGTGTGTGAAGGTGTGCATGTGTCTGTCAGTAATGTCAGTGTGTCAGGATTGGAGAAGGAACTCTTTCCTTCATCCCAGTCAAGCAGAACTCTGATGTTCTGGAGGTTCTGCTTCATAGATCCTGATGAGGAGACTGCTGATGTATCTCGACAGAACCTTATTCTCCAGAATTTACCCTCTTCGCCCCCCTTCCTCTTTGAAGACTCCGCTAACACACCTAGGGCTCCATTTTCGTTACCGCTATACCCCTTATCCCTTAACTTCTTTGCCTTTTTAAACTATTAAAAAAAAACATTTCTCAGTAGTTCAAATGGCCAGTCTACTAGCTCACAACGTGTTAATAGATTGACATGTTGAAATAGTCCAAAAAAGTTTTTCAAAATAGTGAAAATGAAATAAGGGATATGGCATAAGGGGTTTAGCATGTAACGAAAATCTCACCCCTACTGTCCAGTTTGTATTGTTTCCGACCTCAACATCCCAGCTGTGAGTCCCAGAGTTAATGCCCTCAGAAACCAGTACACGGGCCATATAGTCATACAGAATGGCCAGTTTTAGAACTTTAAATCCCACACTAAAACATAATGATGTACAGTAGCTATGCAATACATGGAGCATTAAGTCCCGCCCCTCTCGTGCCCCAGAAATCAATTTCATTTTTCTCCTTGACTTTTTGAAAAAGATTTATATAAAGACGATTCCACAAGGGGCAAAGCCAACCCGGGACATGACAAATCATGACAACACACACAATGCTTTGGGACAATCAAATAAGAGTGAAACAAAAAGTGTTGTATCCTGAGTGTATCCTAAGTTTTTTTTTATTGCTAATTCGATATTGATCATATTGTATGGTAATATTTGTTGTCATGATTTGTCACGGCCCAAGTTGGCTTTGTCCATGGCATAATCATCAATCATTTTCTGAAAGGTCTATCTGGAAAATGAATGGAGAATTCATTTCTGGGCCACAGGCAATGTCATAAAAAGCCTTTGCGTTTGTGTGTGCATAAGTTCCTGTTATCGCTTGGTTTGTTGCCAGATTTGCAAGAGAGACAAGTGACCAGGTACATGAAACCAACAACAAATTAAAATAGCTGATATGGCAAACCTGCATGAATGGAAGGCTATCCTTAGCACGCACACAAGGCTCCCCAGTGCAAAACACATGGATACCCTTAGATTAGCTACCGTGAGCTTGTGTTTTGGTGTCTATGCCTTTTTTCTTAACTGGCACCATTTTATCATGTGTTTTTTGTTTGGGCTCTAAAGGCAAATCCACACAAATAATCTTTCAAACTAAGTTTTCTATTGCTCCCAATGGCACATGCAATGAGTTAGATTGGTGTGAACTGGCCTTTACCCTTTGCAAGCCATTTCTGTACATGCAGATTTGGAGTATTCCAAGGCTTCCTATCTCTTGGTTTTTGTTCAAGCAAAACATAAACATAACAAACATCTATAATAATGAGGAAAATGACAATAAAAGTTAGATTAGGCGAATATGGTACATAGTATTACAGTATTATAGTAAAACACCCCAACTCCTCAAGATTGATTGATCTAAAATCAGCAATTCTCTAATTAATTCAACTTGAGAAACTAAAATAGAAATGTGCCATCCTGGATCTTAACTTATGGATAAACTGCAATTAGATTTAAAATACAAGCTGTATTATTATTACTGCAAGCTGCAAACTGGTGGCCAAGCAATATGCACAATAAGCCAACAGGATAAACAATATATTTCAAGTGATTGCTATAGCTGCTTTGTTCAATATGAATATTATCATCATGTGTAACTGCATTGTTCCAAAGTCACACAGATTTTCCCTGGCAACATCTTGAGAGGGTCACAATGCCCATTATTAATGTACGGAAAGAGTGTTTCAGCGAACATGTATGTGAAGGTGTGTATGTGGGTGTCAGTATCAGGATCAGAGAATGACAGCTTCCCTCCTTCCCAGTCCAGCCACACTCTGATCCTCTGGAGCCTCTGCTCCAGCGTGATGCTGCTAGTCTCCGACGCAGACACCGCTTTGTATTTACCTTCACGAAACCCTACTCTCCAGAATCGCCCCCCTGCGTTCCCCCTCCGCTCATAAGACTCTGCTAGTACACCCACTGTCCAGTTTGCGTTGTTTCCAACCTCCACATCCCAGCAGTGAGTCCCCGACTTAAAACCCACAGAGCCCAAGACGTCGTACCACCAGTCGAACCTCTCTGGGTTGTCGGGAACGTCCTGTTTCTCTCCACGTGTCACACTGGTAAGATCATCAGATAGGATGAGGCACGAGCGAGCAGTGTTGGGGTCCAGGATGACTGGAGTGTATGAGACAATGTCCTTCATCTTTTCCCATACACTGAAGGCCAGGTTCTGCAGGTGTTTGGCCTCGTCTATCAGTGCCCCTGAGACCGGCTGTGGGTCCTGTACTGTGAGCTGCTCAGCTCTTTTCATTGTGGTCTTGTAGTTCTGCAGGAATGAGATGTGTTCAGCTTTCAGATCCATCTGTATGGCCCTGATTGTGTCAGAAAGGGTTGATATGTCTCTGTTCAGACCTTCAATGTGCTCCATCATCATTTGACTCTTCTGCTGCTCTTCCTCCTTCAGTGCAGTGATCCTGGCATCCTCTTCGTCTTGTAAAAACTGATGAAGCTTCTGAAACTGTTCCATCACCTGCATCTCTGTGTGCCAGGCCCGGACTTGAATGTGTTTTGCTGTTAGTTCATAGTGCATTTTAACATCATTAAGGTCTGCCAGTTTCTCCCGTAAAGGTTTCAGTAATTTCTGCTCAACTTCCTTTTTGTGGTCCAGTGCAGCGTCACCGATGGATCTGAATCTGTGGTTGACGTGCTTCTTAGGATCTCGACAGACAGAACACACTGGACGTTGACATTCCAGACAGAAGAGTTGTTTCCCAGGATGCAGACTGCAGAGAGCCTCAGGACCTGTAGAAGCTATCTCATGGTCCTGTATCAAGGCCCCACACGGGTTCTTCAGAGCCAGCTTAAGAGATGGATCTGGATCGACTGAATGCCTCTCCTTACAAACAGGACATTCTGTTACTTGCTTCTCTCTCCACCACTCCTGCAGACAGGCGTTACAAAACCTGTGGCGACATGACAGGACAACAGGGTTCTTAATGATGTCCAAGCACACAGGGCAGGAATGATCCTCTTCTAGGGGTGACTTGGAAGCCATTCTGCATCTGAGTAAAGCTTCAAACACTCAGTCATGGTAACTCTCCCTCTTCTAAGGTTCACATAATGGGTCTGACTCAGAGTCGGAGTCCCCTTCTGTAGATGTGGAAAGATTGTCCGTCCTCCCTCACTGGAAGTGTGAAGGTGAATCTTATCATCTGTCTCTGTCGTTAGTGGGGAGTGTAATATAAGGATATACAACACTGTCTATTTCTGTCTCTTGATGCCTCTCAACAGAGTCTGGTAGGGAGGCGGAGCGCTGACACACACACACACGCGCGCGCGCACGCGCGCACACACACACACACACACACACACACACACACACACACACACACACACACGTGCACGCACACACACATACACACACATACAGTTTAAGATTTATGTACGTATTATCTTTTTACTAAAATGAGATATTTGCCCCCCTCGCCATGCATTTTCAACTGCCAACCCTCCACACACACACACACACACACACACACACACACACACACACACACACACACACACACACACACACACACTCTTTCATCTTGGAGCTGAGTCCGGCATGCATGCACACACATGCACGCACGCACGTGCACACACGCGCGCGTGCGCACACACGCACACACACGTACACACACGTACACACACACACACACACACACACACACACACACACACACACACACACACACACACACACACACACACACACACACACACAGACACTGAATCTAAATTCTAAACTAGCTAAAGATGAACCACCCTGGCAGTAACAACTCCATGCCACCAGTATCCAAACAAACCTATGTGGAATGGAGGTGAAACACTATTCACACTGTATGTTTACCTACAATCACACCCAGCCTGTCCGTCCAGTTTTTGGTTTGAAGTGAATTCCATGTAGGGTAGACCCCTCAGGATATAGTAGTAACACTGATGTTGGTTTGCTTTGCAGAACAAAGCAGAGGCCCAGGAGAAAGAGTTGAAGAAGTTCGATGGCACAGGATACGACAAAGACCTCGTCGAGGCTCTTGAAAGAGACATTATATCCCAAACCCCCAACATTAAATGGTATGTAGGTACTGTATCTATACATACAGTCTGTCCATCTAAGAGCCGGTCCATATACCAAATGTGTGCCTTAGTGCAACATCTAGCCAGGTTTCCCTCCCTGGCATGCCTATTCCAGAGTGTTATTTCATATTTGTTTAATGTTACATAAATGTATTTATTATTTTCACGATATCAATAATGAATAATATCTTACAGCATTTCCCAATGCCTACATTTGAGAGCTTGTCCTAGGAAATAGCCATCGCTGCATCTTAAACTTCTTCAATGAGGTCTAGATTCCTATTGATAAGATTCACCACCCGATGAATTTGTGATACCCATTTAAGCACAGTTATGTATTTCCACAGGGATGACATTGCAGATTTGGAAAATGCCAAAAAACTACTTAAAGAGGCAGTTGTGTTGCCGATGTGGATGCCTTCATTTTTCAAGGGCATACGAAGACCATGGAAGGTATTGTTGAAAGAGTTGTTCTGGGGTGAAAATGATGACAAAGATTGTGTATAAAGTGCATATTGGAATTAAACTGCATACTATTTTAGGGAGTGCTCATGGTGGGTCCTCCAGGCACCGGCAAAACCCTCTTGGCCAAAGCAGTCGCTACAGAGTGCAAAACTACTTTCTTCAACGTCTCGTCATCCACTCTCACATCCAAGTATAGAGGGGAATCAGAGAAACTGGTTCGCCTTCTCTTTGAAATGGTAAGGTCCTACCGTCCTCACATGTTCAGCTTGGTAGAGATTGTGACGGAGCCTGAAGCTGCGTTGATGCACCGGGCTTTTTCCCCTGATGATTGGTGTTGTCTTCGTTTTGGTGCAGGCGCGGTTCTACGCCCCCACAACAATCTTCATCGATGAGATTGACTCGATGTGCAGCCGCCGTGGGACGTCGGAGGAGCATGAGGCCAGTCGCAGAGTCAAGGCAGAGTTGCTGGTGCAGATGGATGGTATTACTAATTAATTATGATTACGGCAGCATGAAATGAACCTTCTGTACTTATGTACATTATTTTGGCTAGGCAGCAGCAGATTCAAGAACATGATAACAGAAATACCAGAGGACGTCAATACAATGTCCAACAATCGGAGTACCCCGAGAGACCGACCATCAAACGCTGAGTACCGAACACTGCACACCAATCGCCTTAATTGCGCCCACTCCACTTGCAAATGTTATCAGGACTGCTGTCTTTAAGCTAATATCTTTATCTTTGCTAAGTACATGATTGACTGTATATGATTTAAATAGAAATGCAGAATTATATACTGTCATTTGTCCCCAAGTGACAAATGGAACACGTAAAGATATGCTGCTATTTGTGTCAAAATAAGGTTACTATTCTAATGCATGTGACGTGGGTCTGTTTCCAAAATGCTGTAGCCCCTCCAAGCGTAATATCTGTATATTTTATCCATTTACAACTGTTGTTTTGTATTATGCCACATCCTTTGGCAAAACATTTGTTTTGTCATGCCAATGGAGTTGCATGGGTACGATGTATTCATATAACAAGTTGCTTGTATTTCACAGAATCTAATGAATGTGGCACCCGGCTTTTTGGTCCATCATGTTTATTTACAGAGTGCTTTGATTTTGTGCAAGTTGATCGAGCTCAATAAGCATGGATGGAGTTGCAAAAGAACTGCATTAGTAGTAGCTGCAGGTAGTGGAGCAATCCAGCTGTCAGTGGAGCAGCTGGTTGGTGCATGTTGTTGTGTTACGTGGAGTTTAGTGACTTGGTGAAATGTGTCACCCATGGTTCTTGGGCCCTTGCGTGAGTGGCCAAGCATGGTGCACGATTACAAAGATGTTATATTTACACAATACTTATTTTGTGATCGTAGATGCGCGATGAGCTGTTAAAAACCTTGCTGTAGTAGTAAGCAAGTGTGGTGTGACATTTGGTGATATTTGAGCATGGCGGGCTGGGGGTTTCTCAACATCGAGCAGTGTGCAGTGTCCTGGCCCCAGTGATGCATGCAATGTTGAAGCATTCGGGGCTAGTGGTGAGAGGGGGAACTACAGAAGTATGCGGTTCTTACAGGTGCTTCAATACGCCACTGAGCAATTTGCAGTGATATGTATAGCGGGTTCGGCTTCTATGCTTGACACTCTTAACTTGAGTTTGCACTTGTAATAATATAAGAGAGGATCTGAAACGCCCCTAATGGGTGTCAACATTTTCACTTTTAGCCCCGATCCCTGTTCTGGGGCAAGTAGGACAATAGGAGAGAATGGGACTTTGTTAACAGCGATAGTGCAGCTCTCCACTATGGTTCAGTTTGCCCCAGAGCGGGAGGTTCTATGACGTACCGTAATTCCACTGTGTAGATTAAGGACCACTAATTATTCTAAACTTAAGCCAATAATAATAAGATTATTTGAGACACATTTTTGTGGGGTCGAACAAGGTATCATGTGACGTTGATCACCCTTCCCCTATTCATTCATAGTAATACATGACGTATGTGTAGGCAGAAGAATAACATGTGAAATTAGGTCAAGGTGGCATAGTAGTCTATTTTGAAACCATGCTGTAATGAATTCAGCCCACAGGGATCACACAGTATACACGCGGACAAAGCCACAGGGATCAGAGCTTGACTGAATATTCCACACAACACAGGTCCTATAGATCACATCTGCAACTCTGGGTTTCCTTCGTAATGTTTTGTGTTTTATAGTTATATGCTTTTTTTGTGGGGACTGCAGATGGTAGTGTGTTGTCCCATCTAAATAAACGAAGAGAAAACATTGAGGCACACAGAATTGGGCTAATCAACAACCAAAATATGTTATCACCACATAGCTACTTGAGCCTGATAACCTGATTCCAAATTCCAGATCAGTCCAGATCTAAAAGTTCACAATGTGCCCTTACTCAAGTAAGGGCACATTGTGCATTTTTAAATCTGGTAGTTTTACCATTTCACTTGGACATGGTATAATCAAAAAACGAATAATATTAAAAATAGACTTTTATGTCCATGAAAGCCTTTGACAACATCATAAAGGATGTGATAGTTGAGATTATGGAGGCATATGATTGTATTTCCTGAGAGGCCACTAAGATTGAATAGTTGTTTTTCTTTTTTGTTGTGGATTACATTTTTAGGCAACATTGCATAATGTTGGTTTTGCGTGTTGTGATTTCAGTAATTTGTGTTCGATTTAATTTAACAGCTACCATGGGGATGTCTCTCATGTAAACATAAGCATCTGTTCATACAGTATTATGGTTAAACGGAATAGGGACGCCAGGCGTGCAGAGGTCAGGCTTGAGTCTCACCTGGGGTCATCCCATCTTATCTGGCCCATGATGCCTTCCATCCACATAAGGTTCTCGCGCACCACCGAGAAGAACTGCACCTTGTCGGTCACTGACGTGACTTGGACACGACTGGCCTCGCAGGCGCTGAGCAGCTGCTTCCACGCTTCCATCACCTCTGTCTCCTTGACCAGGATGGCCTCGGCCTTCTCCCCGGCATAGATGGTCCTCAGCTGGGCAGCGTTCTCCTGCAGCCCCCTTACCTGCGCCACGGTGGTGTGATGGGATGGGACGTTAGGGGTGCCCTTGCAGTCAGTGTACCAAATTACTGGGTTACCGACTCTGTGAGAAGACCTCAAATAACCCCCTATTTGGGTTGCTCCAAAAATATTACAGTAGGCTAGAAGCCGTGCAGTGTACTAGTGCACTGTTTCTGTTCACACTGATAGTAGCCAGCACATGGTAAATACTATAGATGGAAATTAATTTAATTTGTGTGCAACAATTTATTCCAGACCTGTTGTTGAATGCACCATGTATTCAACAACATGTAAAGAAACCCTGCGTGCAGGGTTCCTTTACTTCCTACATACGTTTGTACTTTTAATTTGTGCTTGGAATGTCTTTGTACAGCTGTTCACATCAGTTTTGACAGCACTATGTAAAAAGTAGTAGACCTGCGCAATCCCGCCCCCTTGTGATGTTGTCCCTGTTCCAGAAACGGATTCCCCATTCATTTTTCTCATAGACTTTTCAAAAATGATTCATATAAAGACGATTACGCCACGGACAAAGCCAACTCGGGTTGTGACAAATCATGATGACACACACAATCTTTTGGGACAATCAAATTATTTTAAAGATGAAAAACAAAACAAAGTGTTGTATTCTGCCGTTTTCTACTTCTTTCTAATTAGATATTGCATGATAATATTGTTGTTGTCATGATTTGTCACGACCCGAGTTGGCTTTGTCCACGGCGCAATCGTGTTTTTATTAACCATTTTCCAAAAGTCGGTCACGGAAATGATTCCTTTTCTGGAACACTGGCGGCATCATGAAAGGGGCGGGACTGCATATCTCTATAGGATAAGGACCTTACAATAAGCTATATTATATAATAATATACTGTATAATGAGTTTAGGGTTAGTATTTTAGATCAGAGAGGATGTAACATTACCCAATTGGGGGGGCGTAGAAGAAAATGAAAACCATTTTCAGGAGTATTTCAAATACTTTTAAGTATAAGCACTGAAATATCTTGAGTTGTTTTGCATGCCATCATGTTTGGTGGGGCGGACTGGGCATTTAGGGGGGCATTGCCCCCCCCCATACCTATGCCTAGGTCCGCCCCTGTTATAGATAGAGGCCTTCATGATGTCCTTCATTAGAGGTCGTCCTTCTCGAGGGGGGCCACAGTGCTCACCTGTGAGACTAGCAGTTGAAGGGCATGCTCAAAGGAGTGCATGAGTCTCTGCAGGGTGGCTGGATTGGCAATGCTGGCTTGGCACGCCCTCACCTCTGGCAGCTGCCTCATCTTGCCTGCAATCTGAGCCAAGACCTACAACACAGGAAAGCGTCATCATCACAAGGGCTTTAAAAATAGAAGCCGCACATAATGGACTAATGGACTGTCTACCTTTAACCACTTGAACACTCTATACTTAGTAAACTGATACTTGGTTGACCAGGGTCAAATCTGCACTTGGTCTGCTCTTCTTTCTTTAGATCTCCACCAGATGGACAGGGGAGGGGGAGATTAGATTTTCAACCCTTGTCTGCCTGTCTAGTTTATATCTAACCTTTTTCAGCTTTGCATGCACACTACCAGTATATAGGCCAAGGAAGAACCACAAATGATACAGAAGTCATTGTGGCAGAATGAATCCTATCATTTATCATGAGTGCAACATTCAGTGTTCCCCAAAATGGAATCGCATGTTGAGGACATCTATAGATATCACCTCCAAAGGCACTCGCGGAGACGCGACAAGGTGCACCTTCTGACACACACTCCACTCTGCATTGTTTGCTGGTGTTGTGACAGATGCACCCCATGATTGCACCAATCCCTATACAAGCTCACAACATGTCACAGTGTGACGAACTGAACTTAGGTAAAAAGATAATGAAGACCAAGCTTACAATAAGTCAAGAGCTTGTATTTTTGAGAATTTGTACTACCCCAGCACTAAATCTTTTCAGTCTACGGCTGAATCTATTTGGACACAAAAATGTTTGAGAACCTTGTTGATCGCCCAAAATATTCATCCTCATCTTCGTCCCCATCCTGACAAGCACTTGGAATGTAGGAGTTGAGGCATTCAGCTCACAACTTCAACTTCAACTCTATTTGACAATTTACATACATTTGACCAGTTTTTATAGTTTGTTTTCTCAGTACCATGCCGTGGTACAAAAAAAGTGCAGGTATGTAACGGAACGGTGCACACGCATGCACACTAGAAAGCATTCCCCTAGATTCAAGAGAAGATGCACCTAACCTCAGGTAACCTAGTATTTTCACAGTGTGTCAAGTGCCATGCCCAAACAGGTTTAACTGTTTACGAACACACATACTCATACACGATAAGCAACACAGCAGTGCGGCTCCAGTACGATACTGCTTCTGTGGTGTTATGCATGCAACAAATAATTCATCCTACACCATCGAAGAAGAGATTTGTCCAGTTTCGCTAGTGCAGGGCATAAACACAATAAATCAAGTGGGAACTCCTCTGGGTTTCCCAAATCTATAGGATATGGTAGATTGAGAACCCATTTACTACTGTACCTCTTTGCAGTCTGTGAAGAACTTGTGCAGCTGGTGTGACGCTGCCAGCATCTGCCTGCGGGTCTCCATGAGTTCCAGCAGGTCGGCCCAGGACTCGTTCAAGCCGTCCTTCCACTCGGCGATGGTCGCTGCGTCTGCATGTCCGCAGTCGATCATCTCATTCACCATCTTGTTCACCTGCTCCATTCGCTGCTGGCCGATGCTGTTGGTTTCACTAGAAAACTTGGTGAACTTCTCCTGAAGCACCTGAGACGCCAAAAAATAACACAAGGTTATAGGCTATCAAGGTGGTAAGGCTTACTGTGGGTAGATGGCATTTATATTTAAGTAATTTTATATATACAAGTATATTGTATATATCAAATTACTTAAATATAAATGTATATGTATATACTCATATACACTCCTGGCAGGAATTATGCATGGCCAATTATCCTTACTGTAGGTCAGGAGCTTTTTTCCTGTTTCCTTAACCAACAAAATGTGGCTTGATGTACAAGCACATCCCCCAGCCATGATGTACAACGTACGACATCCCGGACATGACACTAATATGTCACAGGAACCCCCAATCCAACCCTTATGTACCTCAAATTGTACTCAAGTATAGTGCATGAGTGAATGCACTTTGGTTACTTTCCACTACTGACCGTTACGTCCTCCAGATCTTGTCCAAGATCAGTAGAGCTGGACACTGCCTCCCGTTCAGTGATCCATTTCTCCAGCTCCTCGACCTCCTTGTTGAGCTGGTAGAGCCAGTACTGCTGCTCCAGCCTGGTCTTCCTATTCTCCACCATGTCCTTCAGAGACACGTACAGCCTGTCGATGTGCGACTGCTGCTTGGTGATCGTCTCGCTGTTGAAAAAAAAAAACAGGAAAAGCACCACAGTCGCTGTAATTGCTTGACCACTTAGTGTATGCCTAGTTGATGCATCATCAGGCTTTACGCTACTGTTGTTGTTGTTGTTGTTGTTGACAAAAGCTCACAAGACATGGCCCAGCAGTCTCCGCCCAACCTTATCTGGATCAAAGTCCACTTGGACATCTCAAAAGCGTTTGCAGTCCAGCCATAGACCGATTAACACAGAGGCTGTGGACCGTGTGCATTTTCAGACCGTAGTTATTTGAAGGGGTGTGTGTGTGTGCACGCATCTACATCTACTTAATTGCAAAGTACAATGTACAAATGTACAGTATTTGTGTATTGAGATCATGATGATCGAGTGCCCCTCGACATGATTGACATGATTTTGTGTGTGTGTTTGCGTGTGTGCACGCCCATGACTTTTTTTTAGGGGCTCTAGCCCCCACTATATCCAGCTCTTGCTGTGTATGCGAAACTCCGTCCTACACAAACATTAAATTCAGATTGACAATAAATGGAGCATTTTTTTGGTCATAGTAACGTTTATTGTCTATTGTAGTCTTATTGTGATTGGCCGGAATGAGATGATGTACAATATGATCATAAGAGCACAATTATCAATACAAATTTGACAATAGTGAGGGGGCGCTTGGAATACTGCAATATCCTTACTGTCACACTGTGCCTCACTGCACAGGTCGGCACAGTGTGACCAGATGAGAACCATCTCTGACTCCAGTACTATCTACTACCTGAAGAATGAAAACTCCCCACTTATTCCCATTCTTTCTAGTTTGTATTCATGGACAGGCTGGCTGTTTTGCGTATGGGGAATGATCGGGACATACCTTTCTGGGTGTCCCAGCTCCAGCAGGCGTTGGCACTGCTGCGACAGCATGCCCACTGTCTCCGCGTACGTCTCCACGGTCTGCTCCAGGGCCAGGTGTCCCTTCAGCAGTTGCAGCGTGCTTACCTCGTCCTGTCAACCAGGGGAGGAGTGCCATTTCAAGCATGTGTTATACTTGGTTTTACGTCAGTTGTTGTGTGAGGGCTATGTGCAAACACTTGTATTTCATACTGCATATACAGTAAATTGGTTTAAGTTTAAAAGTAAGACACACACACACACATGCACGCAACATTGTGAATGTGTATTGAACCTGGGTCTCCTGCATGTAAAGCCAATATCTTGTTCTCCAACCTATAGGGAGAATTTTCCAATGGTCAGGGAAGATTAGACTTTTGGTAATCAGGCAGAGGCTTTGAGCCACTACTGCTATTGTGCATATGGCATGGCACCATGTCACTCTTCACATAATGGAAGGGTTCCCAGGATGTGTGCGCTTTGGTTGACATATCAGTGGTCCGATACACCTAAACCTAGCCATACAAAACACTGAAGTCCTTAATAGGATCCCTGGCTAATGAGACAAATATGCCTTAAAACACTATACTTGCCTTCTATAACTAAAACATGCAGATAAAACACCTTCAATACTTTATTTCTTTCATAAATAGAGAATCTTTCACTCAATAGGAAATGCTCCTGTTGCAGGATGATGATGTCACATGTGCATATGCATTCTGTATATTCCATAGGCAAGGACATGTGACATCATCATCCTGTGACTGGAGCAGTTCCTGTTGAGTGAAATACTCTCTATTTATGAAAGAAATAAGATGGCAATGGTGTTTTTATTTGTTTATTTTAGTATAAGGCAAATATAATCTTTTAAGCAATGTTTGTCTTATTAGTCAGGGATCCTTTTAAAGCAGGAACCTAACCTCAACTGTCGGTCCTGATATGTCGGACACTATACTGCCTCCCGGGTTCCCAAACCTTTCAGGGCACAGGCACCCAAAATATGATAATACTTGTTCAGGGACCCCCCACTCCCTCACTCCTACCCTATTTAGTTGGACTCAGTTCCATGGATAAATATCGCTCACAAGGCGTTGTAATCATGTAGATTAGGCTATTTTCATGCTTTCTTAAGTAATATATTACAATTTGGCTCTGTTAGTATTAAGAACGTCTTAAAACTCATTAAATTGTCACTTTAGAAATGTGCTGATGCCCTGTATGAACTTATACTCTATGTTCATTTGTTTACTGTTGAGTGAGAAAACAGTGTTTGCACAGCTAATCATCTTAGGCCTGATTTAGATGTGAGACACATTTAGCTTGGAATCTGATGTGTTTAAATTAGTCACGTGACCTGTTAGACCAGTGGTTTTCAACCAGTGGTCCTGCTAAATGGTCCCCTGCTTACCAACTGATGAGCAGTTGGTAAGCAAATGGACCCTTGTAGATCTGTAACTCTTGATTGTAAAATAATACCAAATGGACCCACAAGGGTCCAGAGTGTATCATTTTACACTCTCAAGGTTGAAAACCTTGGGTCCATTTGGTTTCATTTTTACACTCTCAAGAGTTAAAATATTCATCATGTGAATTAGTCCAAATCTACACAATTAGAAGAAATTAGAAGAAATCTTTAGTTATGGTGGGCCCTGGGATGGAAAAAGCCACTGCCATGGAAAAACCACTGCTATACATGAGTGTCCTCCTGACTTCCCCGTACCGTTCCTTTATCCTCGTTGGCCACTTGTAGCTTCTGTCCCGACAGCCAGGACTCCACCTTGGCTGCTTCGCTGTAGTACTGCTGGGCCTGCAGCACGGCGTCCAGCATCACCGACCTGCGCTCCACCTCCAGCCGCAGCACCTCCCACAGCTGCCGCACGTGCCCCGCCCCCTCGCGTATGAAGTCCACCTCGGGGGTCCGCAGCGACGCGATGATGCCGGCGCGGTCCAGGACCTCCTCCACACGCGCCCGCCGGCCCGTCAGTTCCCTCTGGAGCGTCTGTAGTATAGGCAGTGTAAGTTGTAGTGGGACTTTTACAATTGGGGGGACGCCTCTTAAAGGGGAATTCCACCCATTTTTCTCTCAGAAAAAAAGGAAACTCATTAACATGGTGAAACACATCGTGATGATGTCATCAAGATGTATTTCACCATTCTAAGGATTTTTTTCAGACCTCCATTTCTAGGAGACACAGAATGAGGGAACTTTTTATCATGTCCACACAACATCTCTAAGGTATATTAAATTAACGGCATAGTAAAATATTGAAAATGGGTGGAATCCCCCTTTAAGACACGTGCATGCACACTTGCGTTTGGTGGGGCAGTCAGGGCAATTAGGGGGGCATTGCCCCCCCCCCCCCCCCCCCCCCATGCCCATTCCTAGATCTGTGTGGCCCCTGAACGTGGCTAAATGAATAGAATGTTGATGTGGTTGACAGTACTACTCACCTGGTTCTTTTTCACATGCTGCTGGACACTCTGGAGGTTATTTCCATAGTCTTTAGAGGAGGCCAACGGAAGTCTCTCCTGAATCCATAGCTATAGGAGAGATCAAGGTCAGAGCAATTACTGTATAATTATTCCCTGTATTATACAGTACCTCTTTGTCGTGTGTGTGTGTGTGTGTGTGTGTGTGTGTGTGTGTGTGTGTGTGTGTGTGTGTGTGTGTGTGTGTGTGTGTGTGTGTGTGTGTGTGTTGTGTGTTGCTTGTATTACTTGCACAAGCAGACAGCACAAGTACTGTAATCAGCTTTGTAAAGATGTTGTCCGTCGGCCAATAGGGGCCCACCATTCTTGACAATGCAGCTAAAGTACATTTGGTCATTGCTTGGGCGATCGGCTGGGTATGTATTAGGGGTGTAATGATATAGGCAGAAAATAATTATACTGTATGAACATAAAATACATGTATCGTTTGACTTTGTATCCTATCAATTTTCAATGGCAAGAATCAGTATCAAATCATTACCAATACTAAGTACGTACTAGTAGTGGTAGTAAATGCATTGTATTTAGCAATTTTAAGAAGAAAAACACGTGTTCAAATACAGTGTCCATCTATAGGCCAGATAATATTATAATAGTAGTTTTATTATATAATAATACATTTTCCCTCTGCACATGACTAAATGGTTACTGTATCTGTTTCAAATCAAATCAAATGTACCAATACGTCAATGTATCGCATGGCCAACCATGCATTGTGATACGTATTGTATAGCTGTTAAAATTGCGTGTGTGTGTGTGTGTGCGTGTGTGTGTGCGTGTGCGTGTGCGTGCGCGCGTGTGTAGTCGGTTGGGTAAGAACAGTGGTCCTCTATTGGTAATAGTAATTTTCTAGAGCATACAAGTACTATTGGTTGAGGATGGGATGTTGATGGTGACGTAACTAGGGCATGTTTCAAGGATTTCAAGCATGTTAGGATCAGCAGTTGTAATAGACATTAGTTAATAGCAGTGCTCTGCTTGCACACAAGTAGGCCGTTTATGGCCAGGGTACATTTCTAGTTGCGCTATATTTGCTTATTGATATGAATAGTGGAATGGATATTGCTTATGAAGACCAGACTGACGGCCGTATATGTTGCCAAAACTCACTGAAGAGCATCCAATGGATTGCGAAGCTAGTGAGGTGGATGGAGGGACAGACTAAAGGATGGGAAGACACTCACTATCTCATCCTCCAGGTCTTGGGCGACTTGGTGCATCTCTTTAGAAGCCAGCAGGATGCGGCGTCTCTCCTTCAGGGGCTCAATGAGACGAACCATGCGGGTCTCCACCACGCCTGACTGCTCGCCCCCTTCCTTGTCGCTCGCCGTCAGCCCTCTCTGGGGCAGGCAGACCCCCTGTAAGGTCCCCAGCTCCCCGATATCCTTATAAAAGTCCCCGATCTGAGACTCCATGGTCTGTGCCAGAGGGAAGAGGAAGGTCATACAGTGTATTAGAAACAGATGAGGGATGGCCCAGCACACACACGCCACATGAGCTGTTTTCTCATCCGACCGTTTTCAGTGTTATGTAATAGCTTGCCTGGATGTAAGAACAAAGCATATGATGCATTCTTTAATGCCAATGAGCCGATTGTGTAAAACAAACACAAATAATGGCTTCTGTTGACACACTTTAGGGCGCAGTAAAATTCCATAAACTACTGTATATTTTTTCTTTTTTGGCTAAGCCTAATCGTGTGGTGTGGTGTGCAATTGTGCATGTGGTGACTAGTGACCAGTGAGCATCCTGTTTCAGTTTGTGAGAAAAGCCTTTCGTTCCTTGATGAGAGAGGCCTTCGATCGAGTGGGGGTGGGCCTTGGTGTTTGTGCTGTTGGCCTTCATCCTGCTATAGAGTGTGTGTACATGGACATCTTGTTACTGGGGAGACCCAGTAACAAGATGTCCCAGTAACAAGGGTTTTCCAAATCACACAGATCACTGAAAGCTCATTTAAAGAAATTTACAGATATGCAAAAAGATATTTGTCTATATACTACTGTCACGTACTGTGTATATATAGTACTGTACGTCTAAACACTTTTTGGACCTGTCCGTGTATGATTGACAAATGCTTTCTAACCCTGACAAATAACCAAGTTTGGACAATCCGGCTTTCATATCATATTGCGGCTTTAATGGAAAGTGCTCTCAGGAACTGCTTGTTTGATTTTGGCCTCACAATGATGTCATCAATACATCCTTATAATCCAGTATAATTACTGCTCTTCAGTTCCAAATTTGCATTTCCACTTTGTTTACAATGTCCACTATTGTTGATTTTCCAAGCAGGCATGGAATGGAAACGAGCCTGGTTTTATCTAGCATCACTATAATGACTCAAATATAAAATGATGTGCATATCAGCACCCCCATGACCTCAGGACATTGTGGTACTGCAGCTAAACTGTCCAGAAAGAAATAGCAAGACGTGTTTTATCAGTGGTGATTGAGGCCGCTCAAACCTTTAGAAATAAGCTTGAGGGACATGCATATACAATGACATTAAGTATTCAAAACAATATTAAGAATGTATGTTAATGCGCTTTAACAGATCAATTAGAAGAGCCTCAATGAAGCTTGCTTGCTTTGTGTGAGTGTGCGTGTGTGTGTGTGTGTGTGTGGGGGGGGGGTAATAATTGAGACACACATACATTACAGGACATATTTGGAGGCATGGTTAAGGTCACCATTGTCTCAATGGTGTACACTACAGTATAGATTTGAGCATTGAGTTTGTAATACAGATCGTATACAACATACTGTATATGTCAAACTCAAGATGGTGAGGATCATAGAACAGCAACCTGAGCTTTAATAATGCATGCAGTTTCATCTTTGCATTATCTTGGTATTTTGCTGTTTTCCTGAGACGTCCTTGTAAACCGGTGCCTGTGTGTTGAAACACAGTGTTTAGGCTCCAGCCCTCATAGTACCTATAGTACCAATTCTATTTTGACCTGCTGTGTATTTGAGTTTGACATTCCTGGTATACAATAATATCTTTATCCATTCTACTCCTGTTGGAATACTATGGTTACACATTGTAATGCAGGGATATGCAGCAATCATCATCTTATGATGGTGGTAAGTTACATGTAATGGTGCTATTAATAACGGCATTATATAACAAGATTACATTTATTGGTAACAGAGTAACATAATGAGTTATTTTGGCAATTTAGTAGTTACTTACTCCAAAAAACTTAATTACTCCCAGTTAATTTTCCTGCTAGATTTAAAAATATTAAAGCCAAGAAGCCAAGACTGTTGTATATTCCTCCTTCTGTGAGTGTATAATAAAGCCCTAACTGCGGTTGTCTCTTCATCCTTACTTCTGTGAGTGATGTGTATAGTTACCCATTCTCTGTCAGCACATCTTGTACATTCACCTAAGAAATAAAAGTTCTGTCTAGCTAGTGTCTAGTATGAATCTTTTATTTTGAAGAGAAAGAAAGAGGAAGTCTGCTGCTAGCCTGGTTAGTGCCACACAGCTGTTGTACCGACATGCTAAAACCATGCGTCTTGGGCTTACTGTAAACAATGTGGGCTACACACTTTTGGAATTACTCTAAACATGGTAGATCCTGTGGCTGTGTCATTAGCTGAGTAATGGTTAGCCGCCATGCTTTGCCTTATCTACTGTCTACTTCATATGTGGGTGATGAGGGTCCACAGTTGTGAAGCCAGGAGCTGTTGTTGTTGGAGCTGGCTGGTTGGATAGTACCACGCACTGTGCATCTGACATACTTTGTAGCAACCTAGTTCATATTTGGTTGACGTGGTATCACCGTGTGTTGTGAACAGGAGTTGTTGTTGGTGGTGGTGATGGTTTTCATGTGGAGTGGAGTGCAGCTCATGTACTGGTAATAGAAACCAATGTAACTAACTTGTTCATACATTAAAAACAAAAAGAAAAGAAGGATGTTAATTGTTGAGTAACAGAAAATAATCTATTATCTGTTACTTTTTATAGAAAGTAATTTGTAACTTAACTAACGTTTATGGGCATTAGTCCAATAAAGTAACAACACTACTTTAGAAAGTAACTAGAAAGGCAGTTCCTGCAGAAACTGCGAGGGCTCGCCAAAACGCAGCAATGTATGTCGTGTGCAGCAGAAAGTATATTAAAGCTAAAAAAAAAAAAAACAGTACACTGAGTGAAAAGTAAAAAAGGTGAAAAGTAAAAGGGTGAATAAATGCATAAAGCTGAACATGATGATCTTTGAGAAAGTGAAAAAGTGGAAAAAAGTGAAAAAATAAAAGATAAAAAATGAAAAGGTGAAAAAAGTTAAAATAATGATAAAAGTTTGATACAAGCATGAATCACTGCATAATGCTGAAGGTTTAAAGCTAGCATAAGTAATGCTAAGTATTGTGAAAATGCTAACAATGCTAAGTAATGCTTATGCAAAGTACAGTTAGTAATGCTAAGTATTGTGAAAAGGCCAATAATACTGAGTAATGCTAATGCTGAGTATTGTTAATACTGCTATGTAATGCTAAGTATTGTGAAAATGCTAATAATGTTAAGCAATGCTAATAATGCTAAGTAATGCCAATGCTAAGTATAGTTAGTATTGTGAAAATTCTAATAATGCAAAGTAATGCCGGTAATTCTAAGCAATGCTAGCTAATGCTAATGCTAAGTAATGATAATAATGCTAAGTAATGGTACCTATTGTGAAAATGCTAATAATGCTAAGTAATGCTAATGCTAACTATAGTTAATAATACTAAGTATTGTGAAAAAGCTAATAATGCTAAGTAATGCTAATTCTAAATATTGTTAATATTGCTAAGTAATGCTAGGTAATGCCAGTAATGCTAAGTAATGCTAAGTAATGCTAATAATGCTAGCTAATGCTAATGCTAAGTAATGCTAACTGTTGTGAACATGCTAATGATGCTAAGTAATGCTAGTGCTAAGTATAGTTAGTAATGCTAAGTATTGTGAAAAAACTAATAATGCTAAGTAATGCTAATTCTAAATATTGTTAATACTGCTAAGTAATGCTAAGTATTGTAAAAAAAAAATCTAATAATGCTAAGTAATGCCAGTAATGCTAAGTAATGCTACTAATGCTAAGTAATGCTAATGCTAAGTATAGTTAATAATGCTAAGTAATGCTAACTATTGTGAAAATGCCAATATGCTAAGTAATGATAATGCTAAGTATAGTTATTAATGCTAAGTGTTGTGAAAATGCTAATAATGCTAAGTAATGCTAACAAAGTCAAGGATTATGTGTGTTTTAAAGTTCAAATCACGTTTCTACAACAAAGTATGACAGAATAATGAGGCTGCAAAAGTAAGCTTGATTTCAGATTGACTTGGGTATAAATCATTGCATTGTCTATGGGGGAAAAGAAATATAAACAAAGTTAAATTGACTTGGGTATAAATCAATGCTAAGTATAGTTAATATTGCTAAGTAATGCTAACTATTGTGAAAATGCCAATATGCTAAGTAATGATAATGCTAAGTATAGTTATTAATGCTAAGTGTTGTGAAAATGCTAATAATGCTAAGTAATGCTAATAACGCTAAGTAATGCTAACTTGTTCCTATTGGCTCACTACGTCCATCTACCAATTATTGAGGTGGTAGCATGTTCCAAACCCAAGTTATAGCTGTGTAAAGACCAGCCAATTGGAAGACAGAGGGGGTGGGGTTTATGCTATTAAAGACCTGTAAGGGTCCATTTGGTTACCTACAAACCTATAACCTAAGGTAAATTTGGCACGTGTGTAACAGTTCACCTTCAATCAATTACATTGTTTTCAATGCTTTCAATAGCTATAGATAATGTCAATGCCTTCAATAGCTAAAGCTAATGTTAACATGCTAACATGTTAATGCTAACATGCTGTGTAAGTCAGGCAGAAATGTCTGTCTGTGTGCGTGTTTTTTTTTTTTCTTAAGTAAAGCATGGGAGTATAGTTTTTCTATCACTGATGATTCCACAACTCTAATTAAGTGCTCATGGCCCACTGAAATTATTATTTTACATTAATAAATCATTGAAAGCATAATGCTGGTGTGTAGACTTTTCTTTTTTGATGGTAACTCTCACCATCAAAATAAAAACCAAAAAACTGCAAGTTCATTTAATTTAGATTTAAAAATATACTAAAAACAACTTTCAGTATAGACTAAAAAACAATTTAATTTGGTATATGGTAAATAGGATAATAATTTAGATAATAATACTACAGAGGATTTTTCTGCTTGGTTTACTAAGGTTAGGTTCTAGGTTTGGCAATCCATTTGTTTACATTTTGAGAAAAGAAAACCTTTGGATTGTTTGTCATTGTTTTTATGTGTGTTTGTATTGTCTTAGTACATATTCTTTTTATTGGGTGTGTGTGTGTGTGTGTGTGTGTGTGTGTGTGTGTGTGTGTGTGTGTGTGTGTGTGTGTGTGTGTGTGTGTGTGTGTGTGTGTGTGTGTGTGTGTGTGTGTGTGTGGTAATCCTGTTAAAATATTAACAGGATTATCAGGATTTAATTTCTACAATTTTATAGTATATTTTTTTTAAAATTAAAATCATCAAAATAAAAACAAAAAACTGCAAGTTCATTTAATTTAGATTTAAAAAATATACTAAAAACAACTTTCAGTATAGACTAAAAAAACAATTTAATTTGGTATAAGGTAAATAGGATAAGGCTAGAAAGGCAGTTCCTGCAGAAACTGCGAGGGCTCGCAAAAACACCGCAATGCATGTCGTGTGCAGTAGAAAGTATATTAAAGCTAAAAAACAGTACACTGAGTGAAAAGTAAAAAAAAAAAAGTGAAAAGTAAAAGGGTGAATAAATGCATCAAGCTGAACATGATGATGTTTGAGGAAGTGAAAAAGTGGAAAAAAGTGAAAAAAATAAAGGTGAAAGAAGAAAAAATAATTATAAAAGTTAGATACAAGCATGAATCACTGCATAAAGCTGAAGGTTTAAAGCTAGCGTAAGTAATGCTATCGTAAGTATTGTGAAAATGCTAACAATGCTAAGTAATGCTCTATGCTAAGTATAAAGTTAGTAATGCTAACTATGTGAAAAATGCCAATAATACTGAGTAATGCTAATTGCTGAGTATTGTTAATACTGCTAAGTAATGCTAAGTATTGTGAAAATGCTAATAATGTTAAGCAATGCTAATAATGCTAAGTAATGCTAATGCTAAGTATAGTTAGTATTGTGAAAATTCTAATAATGCTAAGTAATGCCGGTAATGGTAAGTAATGCTAGCTAATGCTAATGCTAAGTAATGATAATAATGCTAAGTAATGGTAACTATTGTGAAAATGCTAATAATGCTAAGTAATGCTAATGCTAACTATAGTTAATAATGCTAAGTAATGCTAACTATTGTGAACATGCTAATAATGCTAATGCTAAGTATAGTTATTAATGCTAAGTATTGAAAAAGGCTAATAATGCTAAGTAATGCTAATTTATGCTAACTTGTTCCTATTGGCTCAGTACCCAAGTTATAGCTGTGTAAAGCTGTGTCTTCCAATTGGCTGTGTAAAGACCAGCCAATTGGAAGACAAAGGGGTTTATGTTATTAAAGACCTGTAAGGGTCCATTTGGTTACCTACAAACCTATGAGATATGGTACATTTGGCACGTGTGTAACAGTTGACCTTCAATCAATTACATTGTTTTCAATGCTTTCAATAGCTAAAGCTAATGTTAACATGCTAACATGTTAATGCTAACATGCTGTGTAAGTCAGGCAGAAATGTCTGTCTGTGTGCGTGCATCACGCATATTTGGGCATGCCTGTCCCAAGAGCATGTGTGTGCGTGCATGCGCGCGTGTGTGTGACAGTTGCTACATTGTATTCAAATACATTGTATCATTGTATCATATCCAGGCCTGGAAAGGTCAGACATCTCCAAATATGGAGTTGTGCCACACACGCCTAAAAAGAGAAAAAGTTAAAATATCTTGAAAAACTAAAGATTTCTGTCCAAAATAACCTACCGGGCAATGAAAGTTCAAAAGCTAAGCTGAACATTTTGAAGTTGGAACGGAGTTTCAAAGTGAAAGTATGACGGAGTTATGAGAGCACAAAAAAAAATCAGGCATTTCCAGGCATCTCCAAATATGGAGTTGTGCCACACACAGCTGAAAAAGTGAAAAAAGTGAAATAGTGAAAAAAGTATAAAGAATTTTAAAAAAACAAATTTAAGCAACCATCACTGCATAAAGCCGAACAGTTTAAAGTTTGAACGAAAGTTCTAGCATAAAGTATGTGGAAGTAGTAGAAGGACGAAAAACGTGGCGGAATAAAAAAAATAATAAAAAAAAAATAAATATAAAAAGTGGAGAACATAGAGGTCTCGCTGGAAGCGAGCCTCAATTTGCCGTAATAGTACAACAGAAATGTTCTAGACTTTAGCTGTTAGCTGAACAATAGCCCACTAAACAGTTGATATGTTGCCCAAGTAGCTCTTATTTGCGACGCCCTCGTTGAAAACAATGTAGCCCACTTCTTCCTGTCTAGTTCCGGGTTACCCTCCAAGGAAGTTCTAATTTACCCTTACAAATCCAGTTTGTCACTAGATTCGGGGTGAACGAACAGCGTTCGAGCGATCCGTTTCTGTCCCCTCAATATCACCACCACTCTTCTATTACATGGCTCTGCGCGTCTGCCAACCATGAATGATGTACGTTCACTTCAATAGTGCATCAGACACACAGGCAAAATTAAGGTAATGATATATTTTACTTACATTTTTACACTTTACTTACTTACGTGCTAGAGTGAGAGTCATAACCTCGAGACCCAGGCCCTGCTGGTATTCTATGGTGGTAGTCCACAGACGCAATGTATGCAATAACTATAATGCAGACAGGCTGTAATTGTGAATGTTTACACTCAGCTGGTGGACAATAAAATACTTGTACTGTCCCACTTTATGTACACACTTGTTTTTAACAAGTGTGTACATAAAGTAAACACTTTGCCAGCTTTGCCAAATTACTTGAGTGTGCAGACTTTTGAACACTCCATAAAAAGAATAGGGGCAACTATTACTTTGTTGAAACAAGGAGAATAGTAGGCTGTACCTACATAGGACACAACAAGTACAGCATATTGAAGCAATCAATAGCATGACTATTTTTATACATTTACAAAATGTACATCCAAATGGAAAAGTCACAAGTCATTATTTTATTAATAAACATGGAATGCCATTGCAGGCATTGGGGCATTAATTCACATAATAAAAATGTGCAAAAGTGGGGTGAGGTTTCTTCCTAACAGCAAGTCACAATAGACTATGCATGTTTAAAGGACCACTTCACCACATTACGATGAAATAGTTTCTTTCTAATCAGTCTGTGTGGTTGGAGGCACTCGGCGGTGTGCCGTGTCTGTCTCACCACAACTCTCATCCGTTATAAAATACAAGGTAAACTCTACTGGCGTGTTGCTTTATTTTAAAAATCCCAACCAGTGCATTTTAGTAAAGCGTTGTTGTGAAATTCAAAAGTGAAATTACATCATGTAATAATGTGATGATCATCATGTGATGTGCAGGCCACAGGAAGAGGAAAGAGCAATTTCATGTGAGGATCCCACAGGGGTTCTTTCAGTCCCAGGAGGGGAAAACTACAGATCCAATCCTCAGTGTGTGTGCTGGGCAGGAATTTGACTTTGATTCAAACAGAACGAAGGGAATCGTTTGATTTTGTAGAAATAAATACATCCTGACTTAAGTGCAGATCAAGTCGCTACAACTCACTGAAATAATACCAAACATATATATTCATATACTGGTATATTTGATTGATTTTACTCATATATTTCATATCACCAGTCTAATAAAAGTCAAATGTTTTAAAAACAGTACATATTTTAAAGTAAATCGATTTTATTGACATTCATTGTAATATGATTTAGTCGTGATTTTTATCCACACAGCGTCAATGATCAATGGGTGCAATTCTCAATCGCTGTGGTGTAGCCAGGTACTCCCTTGCTTTGTTCATCATGAGTTGAAGCTCTTGATGACTTGTTTTAATTATTATGGATAATTATTTGGCAGGCCCAGCCCCAGACCTGGTGGTATAGGCTTTCAGGCCTACCTCAAGGTCCCAGATCTGATTTGCTGACATGTAGCCAATGAGCACGGCCCCACACCTGATTTGTTGCCATGCAGCCAATGAGAGGACTTACACTGGCTACACCACAGCGATCTGAAATTACACCCATTGTCAGTAATCCTTGTTGGAACACTTCCGCCACCAACCCAGGGAGCGCAACGGACTGACCTCATGCTTCATGAGGAGTCCAAACCGCTTCTTTTCACCTGCCGGGCAGTGGGGGGTTTTCCGGTAGGACATAACACGCGAGAGGAACATGTTATTCCATTCCATTCATTGTAAATGCGACATGCAGTCACAATCCTTTTTCCAGTCTTCATTGCCCACAAATGCCCTGTATGGCCATTTGTGCCAAGCGGCATTTGGGCCTCATGAACTGCATGGGCATTGGGCATACAACAGTATGCCAATGCCAGGATTCAGTTCAATTCAATCTAAATCGCAACTCACAAGTTGAATTAAGACACTTTGAGCAGAGACCAGACAGGGATCCCACCTTGTCCCTGAGTAAGCAATTTTGCCTCATTCAATTGTGCCATGAATTTGCCATAAATTTAAAATATTTAACTGCAGCACTCAATTAGCACATTTTCAGAGATTCTACCAATCTCCAGACATCTGAAAAGATGGCAGTATTTAAAAAGAAAAGTTGTACAAATACAACCTCATGGACAATAAAGGGATGATGATCAGTACACGGGGAGGGTGCAGAGCGTCATGCATACAGGGGCGGATCTAGGCATGGGCATGGGGGGGGGGATGCCCCCCCAAACATGAAGGCATGCAAAACAACCTAAGATTTTTTCAAATTAAAGTGCTTATAATTAAAAGGATTTGAAACAAAACTACAGCTACTACAGCTGTGGCGCCACTAAACCAACAGCATTTCATCATTCAAAAACAGAAAACTCTGAGTCAGACCTTTAGCTTTATGCATGCTGCATGTCTGTTGCAACTTCAACAACTACTGATGGTATTATTGGTGCTTTCTTGCCTAATAAACGTCCTGTAACTGAAAATGGTATGGGGGCAGCTTCATCGCCCATGGTGCGAAGCGACACGGGCGATGAAGCTGCCCCCATACCATTTTCTCCTGCCCCCAATTGGGAAATGCTTTATCCGCCCCTGCATACATATACAGTATGTGCAGCGACTGTCTCTCACGGTAACATCCTCCATCCCCAAGTCTCACGGCCTGTCTTGCTCATATCATCTCCATAGGGCATCTCCAACCGGTCCCCAGTCTTGTGACTGCTCCCCAGTCACAAGACATTTCTAATTCGGACATGCTATTATATTTATATCCAGTTCCAAGGTTTAGAGGTATAGTTTCTTCATTTAACAAGTATGACGGACAGAAGCCAAATACTTTTGCTTTTAGTCAGTGCAACTCATCTATAATGTTATGTCATTTCAACTGAATACAAAATGTATTTCAAATATCTACTTTGTTTTAATTCCATATAGACCATTGTGCCTTTTACTGTTCTGACAAATCACCCCTACCCAGACATGCATACAGTACACGCACACATGCAAATACATTCTATATATGCCCTTCAGATCGCCTGATAAATTGAACCTTAATCTTAGCCCTAAACTTAACCTCATTAAAACCTATGCCTAAACCCCCGACCCTTTTTAGATTGGTGGTGATCGAAAAGCTGACCAATTTAGAAAAAAGGTTAAGCCAGGGAGAAGAACAATATGGTACCACTCACTCAGAAGGGTCTGATTTTTTTGTTTTAGTTTTTTGCTTCTTCTTTTTTTTTTTAAGATACAGTAGATGTCCCGAAAGTGATACATAAATTTAAAATATTTAACTGCAGCACTCAATTAGCACATTTTCAGAGATTCTACCAATCTCCAGACATCTGAAAAGATGGCAGTATTTAAAAAGAAAAGTTGTACAAATACAACCTCATGGACAATAAAGGGATGATGATCAGTACACGGGGAGGGTGCAGAGCGTCATGCATACAGGGGCGGATCTAGGCATGGGCATGGGGGGGGGGATGCCCCCCCAAACATGAAGGCATGCAAAACAACCTAAGATTTTTTCAAATTAAAGTGCTTATAATTAAAAGGATTTGAAACACTACTACAGCTACTACAGTAACTAACTACAGCTGTGGCGCCACTAAACCAACAGTATTTCATCATTCAAAACAGAAAACTCTGAGTCAGACCTTTAGCTTTATGCATGCTGCGTGTCTGTTGCAACTTCAACAACTACTGATGGTATTATTGGTGCTTTCTTGCCTAATAAACGTCCTGTAACTGAAAATGGTATGGGGGCAGCTTCATCGCCCATGGTGCGAAGCGACACGGGCGATGAAGCTGCCCCCATACCATTTTCTCCTGCCCCCAATTGGGAAATGCTTTATCCGCCCCTGCATACATATACAGTATGTGCAGCGACTGTCTCTCACGGTAACATCCTCCATCCCCAAGTCTCACGGCCTGTCTTGCTCATATCATCTCCATAGGGCATCTCCAACCGGTCCCCAGTCTTGTGACTTGTCCCCAGTCACAAGACATTTCTAATTCGGACATGCTATTATATTTATATCCAGTTCCAAGGTTTAGAGGTATAGTTCTTCATTTAACAAGTATGACGGGACAGAAGCCAAATACTTTTGCTTTTAGTCAGCTGCAACTCATCTATAATGTTATGTCATTTCAACTGAATACAAAATGTATTTCAAATATCTACTTTGTTTTAATTTCATATAGACCATTTTGCCTTTTACTGTTCTGACAAATCACCCCTACCCAGACATGCATACAGTACACGCACACATGCAAATACATTCTATATATGCCCTTCAGATCGCCTGATAAATTGAACCTTAATCTTAGCCCTAAACTTAACCTCATTAAAACCTATGCCTAAACCCCCGACCCTTTTTAGATTGGTGGTGATCGAAAAGCTGACCAATTTAGAAAAAAGTTAAGCCAGGGAGAAGAACAATACGGTACCACTCACTTCAGAAGGGTCTGATTTTTTTGTTTTAGTTTTTTTCTTTTGTTTTTTTTTTTAGATGTCCCGAAAGTGTGTGAACCTCTAGTGTATACACAATCTAATTTAAAGGTGGATTGGCATCACATTACAAACAACATTTTGCAATTCACTGGTCCTTTTAACTAAAACACCCCAAAATACATTTAAGTTAACAAAGAGTTAATTTGGTTCCAAAGGATCTTATCTATTTCAGTTAGTTAATAGGTAGGTAGTTAAAGGTAGGAATCGCTGAATTGGAGAACCAATTCACACAACAAGGATCGGGATTGAACTACAGATGCACACTACAATGACCTTAACATTTGATGTACATTTGTAACATTGTGACTGATGCAACACCGTGGAAACTATACTGTAAAGGAAGTCCGCTCTCCACTGTTGACCCTGTGACACCGCCCCGGGTGAGCGGTTGAGGGAGGGAGGGAGGAGGGAGGGTGGGTGAATGGATGGATAGATGGGTGAATGGATGGATGGACGGATGATGCAACAGCATGAAACCAATTCTTACACATACATCAACAGTTCCAAATCGTTCTCATAAAAAGATCAAATTATATATTTGGCCGCATATGCCCATTTGAAAATATGTTGTGCCAGGGAAGAGGCCCCATGGGACAATGGTTCCATGGGCAACTACAGCCGCAGTCAAGATTGACAAGTAGTTGCTTGCTAAACAGTGAAAGGACATTCTGGCCCTTCCATTACCTAAGGCTGAGAGCACGGTGCATTGAATACTTCCATCAATGTATTCAGTGCTTCAAAAAGGTACCAGAATAGGTGTCATGTATGTGACATCTTCTTACCTAGAAGTCATGGAAGTGGCAAAGCCAGACCACTGTCTATTTGGTTGCCTCACAAATAATATACTTGTGTTGACCGGTGCTGAGACAGAAGCAGCGTGCCTTCCTCCTCCTCCTCCTCCTCCTCCTCCTCCTCCTCGTGACCAAGCCCAAAGGGAATTTGATCCCTTTATGTTTGTCTGTTTTTTTTTTGTTCCTCTTCTCTTTCTTCTGACAAAAATAAACCGTTCTGGCTTAACCGTGCAGTTGGTTTTCGTGGAACTTGGCATGAGTAGAACCACATTGGTTATGCCAGACACAAAGCCCATGGCCAATCATACCACTCCGGGGATTTGAATTCAAATGCACAAACATTTCACACAAGCTTTGGACCAATATCTAAAAACCCACTGTAAGCAAAGTGTATGAGTAAAAAAAAAATGAACCAATGAAAATAGGAGGTTTATCCAAATTCCTCTTCAATTATTTGACAATAAAAACTTTGAACAGACATGCCTGTCATGCCTGGAATCTTGAATCATGGGGAACACTACTTTTTTATGGACTGTAAATAAGGTGTTGCACTAATTCATTTATGTATTATCTATTCATGTAATCAGTGCTTTTAGGTTGTTGATTCCATTCTTTTTCTGAGGAGGATTTATTATTTCTTATGTAGGCCAACGTGATAATATCCTTGTTTATCCAATTATGGGTTTCAACTCAAGGCCTGGTCTTGTGTATACTACAAGGCTAATACAGTGCAGTGTGATTTTATTGAGCCTACTTTGTTTGTTACCCTTATTATCCGCTGCAATCTATTATTTTAAATTTTTAATACGTGGCATGTATATGCATGTACTGTTTAGGCTCTCAAGCGTATTATCATTTTGGATATCAAACTTGGACTTGTATGCCTATAAATGCAAAGCCAAAGGTTCTCAAGAATAATTATAGTAAAGCAAAGTTTGCTCTTTAGCAAGGATATTAACATTTGTTACACATCTACATCTACTAATTGAAGAAAATGTAGGCTACAGAATACAGTTAATGCAGTGACATGCACACAGGCAGGCGGAACCCAGACAAATTACCATATATAGAGATTATACATTTTGAGGGGAGGGACTTTTCAGAGAGAGGTATGACCGTTGTTCATTATAAATAAAAAAAAGACGCCTATAATGTTTAGCTTATAGATACAAACTGAGAGACAGAAACATGCATTTTGTTCTGGTGTGTATTGTATTGTCCCTCACCCACTGGGGGACAGAGGGACAGACACGGACAGAGGACAGCATGGATGGACTGAAGCTGGCTCAAGAACCACCAGGTACTATTTGACATCCATATACTGTAGTCATGCAATGAGAGGCTTATTTCCACAGGAATTGGATTTGTGACAGTCCCTGCGCCATACTAGTTTCATATCCAGGTAGTGAACCTGTACACCCATACATGTAGTGTATGGGCCTCATGGTGCGGCATGGATAATTAGTCCTTTAAGTGTTCCAGGTAGTCTCCAAATGATGGGGAGTTGGTAATGAAATGGGCCCAGGAGAGTTAAATCTGTGTGTACACAATTACAGAAAGTATATATTTGTTATTTTGATCACACAATTGACTGCCTCTGTCTCTGCAGTGGTAGGTACCACAACAATACAACATGGAAATGTGTACAAAATATTAATAAGTACTAAAAATACTAATAAGTTTGGGATCTGAAAGACTAATGTAACATTAAGAGTTGAAAACCTCTGCTCTATACAGGACAGAAAGGAGCAAAGACTAGCGGATGTACCCAGGGGCCATCGGACACTTTAACCTTCCTTTATGAGCTCAAGGTAAGTCATACTGTGGCAGCTCCTGGGAAAAAAGCTGACTGAAGGCTATGCATATCAGACTTTGTGAGTTCTCTCTGTAAAATGTGCCAAGCAAAAATATTGCCATATTTAAGATACATACTCCAAACAGTGGGTTTGAGACACAGTTCCCAAGAGTTTGACTCTTGTCGCTGAGCATTATACTAAGTGACAATACATCCAACCTTCACTCTTGGACAGGCGTTCCTTCGGGGTGATGCCTTGCCTCAGAGAGCATCCCGTGTCAGTGTGAACCTGGACTCTCCCATCATTCTGGGCTCCAGTGACAGCCTGGGCCTGGAAGCAATCATCAACTCCTCCACTCCAATGCTCATGTCCTCCAACCTTATGGTTAGTGCACTTTTTGCCACCTTCATTTTTTTGTTTTGCTTTTTGTATAATTTAAAAAGCATGTTTATTTCTCACTGGAGTTTTGATATACATCCAGTTTTTAGAGTGTGCACACAAACATTGTCCTACACACCCACACAATGTTTTGTATGGGTGGGGAAAAAAGCGACATGCCAATATATTGGGATTCTTAATGCAAAACGCAAGGCTAGGTTCAAGTCAAGTTAAATTTAATAATTAATCAGAGGATAATTAAGATCGCAATATAAATCCATTTGAACCCTAAATAATAATATTGTATCGTATCGCGAGGTAAGTGAATCACTCCACCCCTACTATTTTGATAAATATTTTTTGAATAGTTCAATGTTGAGAGTTTGCAGAGTGGCCGTTTTAACTATTAAACAATGCTCTGCAAGCTGATGAAGATCAATAACGATAGTGATATACAATAAACAATAAAGACATATGTCCTTCAGAAGGTGCAGCACGTGGAACTGTCCCTGCCTGCTGTTCTGCTGGATCTGCTTCGACAACGACTGGTGGAGGCCATGGACCAAATGACAGAGGTGAAAAATGTTTAGTAAACTTTAGTAAATTCCTTGCAATACAATGCTTTTTTTTCCTAAAATGTAACATGTACATTCCATAATACAATTCACACAGGTGGTCAGGGAGGAGGAGGCAGGTCACACACTCATACAGAAACTACACAGGCTCAAAGCACTCAGTTGTTTAACTATGGATGGACCCGCAAAAGGTATAAGCAATACAGAAATTCCGGAGATACAGTGTGTGTGTGTGTGTGTGTGTTGCTGAGCAGATAAATGGTGGACCACCAGTGGCCCTTGAGACGGTTCCAGGTGGTCCCCAGGCTAAATGATGGAAAGTTGGTTAACCAGATGTAACTCTTTGAGAGCGTAAACATGAAACCAAATGGACCCTTGCGCGGTCCATTTGGTTTCATGTTTACGCTCTCAAGAGTTACAATATTCATGATGTGAATCAGCCCAAGTCTACACAACTAGAGAATGAGAATGTTGGTCATTGATCTGTATGTTGTATGTTGACTGTTTTGTTTTTTTCCGAAATCCAGGCTGGAATTGTGGACGAAAACCAAAACAAATTTTTAGTTTGGAGGTCTGTGGGGCTAAAATATCATCAAATGGTGGTTCCGTCATGGCTCAAATGCCGAATAAATAGTGGGCCCAGGTATCAAAAAGGTTGAAAACCACTGTCTTAGGACATTACCTAACCATCTCCAAATGCGTGTCTGCGTATAATATGTCACACATAGGAGAGAGCCAGTACCGTGCTTTTCTGCTGCTGAAGGCAGTGCATACGGCCTTGCACTCGCACAGGGTGGAGACCGGGCAGCGGGTGAAAAGGCAAGCAGGGACTTCCGGACTTTGCCAGCTGCACAGCCTGGACATGGACCTCACCCGGTTCGTTATCCATCCATATTCCTACGACATCAAGAACTGCTACGGCCTGTGTTCCTTCCCCATACAGAGCCCCATCGTCACCAACGACCACGCCGTCCTCCTGAACTCCGCAATCCGCACCGGCAAGGACGTGGGACGTGGCATGTGTTGTGTGCCTGTGAAATACAGCGCCGTCAATGTGGCGGATGTGGAGGATGGTGTGGGATTGGTTTTTAAATCCCGCCTGTTGGAGGCAACCGAGTGTGGATGCCGCTAGGTAATGGAGGAATAGCGCTCGAGCCTGCAAAAAAAAAAAAAAAAAAAATCCTTGCAGCGTGTCGTTCAGCAGCACAACATATTTTAACCACTTAAACCCCATGCATATACAGCTTGTGAATTTGTACACCTTTGTATACTTTCTACCTTTGCTACTGTACTTTTTCAAGTGCAATTATAATTCTAACTAGTAGTAACTGATTCTTTGATTATTTCTACATTATCTCTTGCATTAGATAGTATTAGAGTTTTTTTTTTTTTTTGGTAGAAAGGCTAGAAATTATAGATTCCACAAGAATTTAAAATTAAGGCACCCAGAACATTTTACAGTAAGGAAGAACACATGGTAATACATCAAATAAATAATACACCTCAATTTACAATTTAGGCATTTAGCAGATTAAACAGATTAAAGTTTACAATTTAAGCAGAATTTACAATAGACTTTACAGTATACTAGTACAGTGTTTTTATATAATAGATAATAAGTGTATAATAAAAAGGATAAGTATAATAAACAACATTGATATTCTTTCAACGCAGAGTTGTGACCTAAATCTTTGATTTCTCTGATTCCACAAGAATTTAAAATTAAGGCACCCAGAACATTTTACAGTAAGGAAGAACACATGGTAATACATCAAATAAATAATACACCTCAATTTATAATTTAGGCATTTAGCAGATTAAACACATTAAAGTTTACAATTTAAGCAGAATTTACAATAGACTTTACAGTACACAAGTACAGTGTTTTACATAATAGATAATAAGTGTATAATAAAAAAGATAAGTATAATAAAAAAGAATATGTACTTAGACAAACGCATAAAAACAATGACACACAAGCCAAAGGTTTTCTTTTCTCAAAATGTAAACAAATGGATTGCCAACTCTAGAACCTTAGTAAACCAAGCAAAAAAAATTCTCTGTAGTATTATCTAAATTATTATTATCCCATTTACCTTATACTGTATATTTCTTTTTTATAATATATTGTTTTTTTATGCCAGTTTGATTTTTCCACCTGCTCTGCTTCTGCTTTCCTCTTAAATTTCCGTCTTCGTCCTTTGGGCAATTTTGACACTTGTGCCATCTGCTCATTTGTCATATTTGTGATTGTGAAAGGTTGTTTAGTCACAGACTTACATGATGATATACTTTGAGAGGCTTCAGTATGAGTTAAGTGTGTGTGTTTTTTATTTAAATCTGCACTTGATAACTGATTGCACATGACATTACAGTGTTGGTGGTCAACAACAGCAGACATTATGTCAACATCCGGTTCACTCACTGTTGATAATAAAGCACTGTCATCAATGCACTCGATGTTGCTGGTGCTATAGACATCACTGCTTTCTTGGTTGTCACTGTGAAATTCGGGCGTGAGCTCATGTGATGATGTAGGTAATGTCTCAAACTGTTCTGCAATCACATTGGACATTTCCGACAATAAATGTTTAGCCAGCCTGTTTTCATGACATGTGATTGACGTTGTTGGAATTTCTATTCCAGGCTGTGTTGACAGGTCAGTGTAGTCGTCAATAGTGCCATCACTGCTATTCAGGTTGTGAAATACTACAGGTCTGAGTTCATATTGTGCTATAGGTACCGTCTCAACCATCAGGTGGAACTCAACGATCCTGTTGGCCATATCTTCCAACTCTGTGAAAGTAAGCATTACAGCAGTGCCTGAAACATCACCATTGATATCACGAAGCAGAAGTCCATCAGGCCCTCTAGGGTGTGGATCAAAATAACCAAATGTTCCTGATCTGTTCCTGAACACAGCGATCACTAGGTTATGCAAAAACAACAGTGCATAGTTCGCTTTGGTTAACACATGTCTCAGTCCTGCTTTTAGGTTTACAAATGTGCCATACGTTGCATCAAGCTGTCTTACGTGGTACTCATGGTTGTGGCCAGACACATGTTTGGGTAATTCATCTGAAGCAAGATAATCACTAGCCTCTGACTTCTTTATAGTTTTCTGTCCAGGTCGGAGATTTTGTAGCTTTTGTAAATACTCGATTTGGGCTTTTTGATCTAACAGTTTCTTCACGTCTCTGTACATGGCGTCACCCTTTTCCAATATAACATCGAGATGTGCTGCTGTGATGTGTTCAATCTCATAAAGAAATGCCAGAAATACTAGCGAATTACAAGCACACTGATTATTCCTTGACTTCTTCTGGTATTTGATGCTGCCTTGACTATGAGATGCTGCAACAGTTGAATGTTTTGCTTGCCTATTTGCATTGTTTGTGCCGTAGAGTTCTGCGTTTGATGTTGTCAGGTTGACAGTGTGAAATTCCACAGGCGTGAGTTCATATTGGCATGTATATCGCGTCTCGTATATTATGTGGCACGCAACAATCCTGTTAATCATATCTTCCAAGTTTGAGAAAGTAAGCATTACGGCCGTGCCAGTGTGTATGTTATATGCATCAGCTGGTAACCCATTAGGCTGTCTAGAGTGCGGATCAAAGAAACCATATTTTCCTGAGCTGTTCCTGAACACAGCGATCACCAGCCCATTCATCGTCAACAACGCATAGTTCACGTCTGTTAACAAACAGCAAAGTCCTGCTGCTAGATCGAGAGAGTCTTCTGCAAAACCAGGCGGGGGGTCACCAAATGTTCCGTGACGCGGATCATGCTTCGTTACGTGGTAGTCATGGTTGCGGGCAGAAACATTGTCGGGCAGTTCGTCTGTAGCGAGGTGATCACGAGCAACTGTTTTCCTCACCTCCTTGTACATGCTGTCACCTTTTTTCAATATGAGATCCAGGTTTGCTCCTGTGATGTGCTCATTCTCATGAAGAAATGCCAGAAATGCTAGGGAATTACAGGCACACTGCTTATTCCTGGAATCGGTAGAATATCTCATGCTATTTTGACTGTGTGATGCTGTGACACACATCTCGTCAGGTTGGCTTTTGTGTGGAATAGGGTTAGATATTCCTGGCACATGTTTAACTTTAGACACCTTTTTTACGGCATCGGAGTAAGACCTCTTTCCTAATAGTGTCTCATTGGGTTGGCTTTTGTGTGGAATAGGGTTAGGCATTCCTGGCACATGTCTAACAGTAGGCACCTGTTTGACAGCATCGGCGTAAGGCGTCTTTAATGGTGCTGTTTTGCTGTGTGGCACACTTTGATGATGTTGACCTGCTGCCTCTATGTAAGGCATTACATCTTCCTTAACATACTGGTCAGCTAAAGCAGACAAACGCTCTTTATACCACTGTGATTTGCCTTTCTCTTCCAGCCCATCCATGGGTCTTAAACGGGCAAGATTCTGTCTCAAATTGTTGGCTACACAGTATTTGTGACAATGCGTTTTCGTATCATCCTCCTGCTTGCTCACAGGTGGTGATGCAGCAGCAGCAGCAGTACGCTCAGTGTTGGTGTTAGAATCTGCACTCACATTAGACATTTCTGGGGAATGCTTACTTGCAACGTGTGCGTTAATGACAATTGTGGGTGACGTACTTGGTCCAGATGCTGCAACGCTCACATTGTCAGATGCCTGTGGCAGATGTGCAACTTCACAGCGACTAACCTTTTTGACAGCATCAGCGTAGGATTTCGGTTTCACGTCGTTGCAGCTGCGGGGAACATCCATTTGTTGACCTTGTGCATTGTCAGATGGTTCCAACTTATTTGCCCAGTATTGTTTTCTAGCTTTACTCTTTGCACCTTTACGTGGCATGTTTCAAGTTTTGTTCTTGTAAGGCTATACACTAGAAAACTTTAGATATGCCTTGCAAATGCGTTACCTTCACACAATACGGTAAACAACACAGTAGGCTGTGGTTCACGAACAAGACACGCAGAAAAAATATGGTACCAGACGTGAACTGTAGTTTCACAGAATGATTCGTAGTAGGCCTATAACAGATGTGAGCTAATCAAAACCACTATGCAGCTGTTGTTCACTATATGATACTACAGTAGGCTACCAAAATACACTTGTAATATATCTCACTTTCTAAACAGTGAACGGTTATAAAAGAGGAATACTTGTGTAAAAGTGGTAAAGGCTTCCAGTTAATCACCAAATATGGTCTGTTAATAAACGTGACCACAGATATGAACAGTACCCAAGATAACCAATCAATTAGGCAGCAGACGGAGTTCAAATATAGATATGAGACACCTTTGTAGATTTACTATTTGACCAAAGATTAAACCCTGTATAAACTGTAAGCTTAGGAATGTGGGGCTAAGTTTAGTTTTGAATCAATTACAAAGTGACAGGTGACAGGTCTATATGCTACTCAAAACCACTATGCAAATTCAATCACTGAGGGTTATTTACTATAGTTCCAATAGACGTCACACCCCCACGTGTATTACACAACGTACAGCAGTGTTAAGGCTTTGTTACTTTACTAATTAACAAAACAGAACAGATGTGATAAAATGCCCGACTAATCACAGAATACGAGCTGTTTAATGCAATAAATGTTACCACAAAAATATGAACCAGTCAATTCAATCACTTCTATATTAAGGCAGCAGATGCAGTTCAAATATAGATATAAATCACTACCTTTTGTAGATTCAGTATTTGATCAAAGGTTAAACTTTGTATGCTTATGTTGTTTTGTATTAATGCACGTGATTCAATATTTTAACAACAGGAATAAAACTTTGTAGTTGCCTACTGACTAGTCACGTCGATTGAATATTCAGTGAATAGCAATAGCTTGACAATATAGCGATGGATTATATGCACTTCAAATAGAGCAGTTAGTTCAGTTGATCTAACACTGCTCAATAGAACCCTCTTTTACTATGCAATTTATAAAAGAACCTGAGCAACAAAACACAGTTTGGAACTGCTACATATAGTACAGACTATAAAAATGCAAAGAATATTTCTAAGCAGTTTGTGATTGTGTGTGTGGCTTTGATGATCCTGGTCCAGTGTGCGTGCAGTAGTCTCCTCCTGGTCCAGTATGCAGACACCAAGCTGATGAGTTGACGATGGGCTCGGGTCCAGATAGATCAGCAACAGATGAACAATGAATAATATATATGTACAAACTATATCAGTCAGGAATGTGGAAACAATAGTGTTATATTATTGTTATGTGGATGGATGATTAACCACACAAGGATCAAAATTGGTTTGCAAGTGTTTGCAATAGATAAACAAACAAGGTGGCTGACCAATTGGGCCTGCACCCACCGTCAATGTGTGTGTAAATAGGTATGGTCTGGTTATGTTTTGCAATACAAATGTCTGAGATAATGTGTGTGCAAGGTGTATGTCAGTTAAATATCAACAATGGATTTCAAGGAGGTTTCTCCTTGAAATTGGAAGTTGCTCAAAAACGAGGTTGTTCAGAGTTCTTAAAAAAGGAGTTCATAAGAAAGTTTCTCAAAGAAGAGGGGGTTTTGGGGTTGTTGTAAAATATGGGCAGAGCCGGTATTTTGATGGTGTACCTCAAGTCAAAACCGTCTCTGAATGAAATGGGCAGAACAAGTATTTGATGGTATACCTCAATCAAAACTTGTCTGCGAGAGAGAGAGAGAGAGAAGAAATTACGGAATTTGATGGTATACTTCCGTCAAAACCGTCACTTAATGAAATGGGCAGAACAAGTATTTGATGGTGTACCTCAAGTCAAAACTTGTCTGAGAGAGATAGAGAGAGAGAGAGAGAGAGAGGGAGAGGGGAGAGACAAAAGGCAGAGGTAGAGACAGCAGGGTTTGGGGGTATTGGGTGGAGAGAGACAGGATCCACTTGAACCCGGGTTCACTGTAGCAGGTATACCTGAAAGAAAGAATATCCATGAGTCCACAGTACGCAAGAATTTAGGCTTAGAAAAGACATGATACCAGATTTCTTTTCATCATTGCATAACTGAGGAAAGAAGCAGACAATACAGTGTTGGACTCCTGGCTGTGACAATTTAGAGGTCAATAAGCAGGTGTTCTGCTGGAGTTGCGCATCTTTTTTAAGTTAATTGAACGACAGTGGTGTTTGCCGAAAATAGCAGACCTACTAGCTCACAACTTGGCCATCTAGTTATCAGAAGGTTCATCACTTTGTCTCCCGGTCTGTGTCAAAGCGGCCACAACAACAGCGTTTGATCCAAAGCAATAAATCTACGCTTTCACAACATGTCATGTTGTGAAGTTGTTGTAACACTATATTGGTTAATCACACAGAGCGAAAGGGGTTAACATTTTTGTTCAAAATGATGCATGCGTACGTGTGTGTGTGTGTGTGGTTGTGTGTGTAGTGCTTTTATTCTACCTAAATAGAAATATTGTAAAACTACGTTCAGTGTTAATAGCTTATACTTACTCAAAGTGCAGCTCAACAGCAACCAGCTAAGTCTGTAGAATGAAAAGTAGAGAGAAATTCTGCAGTTACTTAATTATATTCCTGTTGTTCGTGTTGTCAATACACCATTTACAATAATTTCCAGGTTTCCCCCCCCCCCCCCCCCCCCCCCCCCCCCCCCATGAAAGGTAATATAAGTGGTTTCCATCAGTGGTCTATGGACCACCAGTGTTTGAGAGAGGTCCAGGTGGTCCCCAGGCTAAGTGGTGGAAAGTTGGTAAACCAGATGTAACTGGACTCTTGCGGGTCCATTTGGTTTCATGTTTACACAACTAGAGAATGTAGAAGATTAATGGTCATTTTGATCTGTATGTTTGTTTGTTTTGTTTCCCAAATCCAGCCTGAAATAGTCAATTGTGGCTTAAATGCCAAATAAATAGTGGGCCCTGGTACAAAAAGATTGAAAGCCCCTGCTTCCTATGAAAAACTTTAGAGTTTCAGCCCATGCCATTCTAGTAGGGCTGGCTAAATCTGGCCCTGGGATCCAGCCTGATTCGCCGCATTCCACACATCTGAAGTCACTTTGCAAATCAGAATAGCTTATTGATATACTCTTAGCATTTAAACTTTAATTCAACCCATTTTAACTTGTGCTGATGGATGGTCGATATCTTAATGTTCAGGTCTAATAGCACACACATGCTAAAATGACTCCACACTACTCAGGCAATAATATAGGCTTAGAAAATATATTACTTTGTTATATCTGGGGTAAAGTTAAGTGCTATACCATTTGGCACTCAAACTTCATTTAAAATCCAATACTTGTTTTTCAAATTAAATATCTGTTACAAATTCTCTGGGGCCCACAGTACTGGCTGTAGTGTAAAACTTTCTTTAAAGGGTTAGTCAGGATTTTTTTTTAAACTTAAGGTATGAAATTCTGTCCATTAATAGTGGTTTCAACTATATTAATTGATTGCCAGAGTCCTGTGGTGGGAGTTTTGCTCTGGTTTTGGTCAATATTAAGTAGTTCTGGTCATTTAGTGTCCCTGGGGCCACGCACTAAAAGTAAATGAATCCACAAAACTAACGTAATTTGTTTTGTTGAATTATTTCTAAAATAATAGGACCTCAATCGTTCATTTTTGACTCCCCTTTCACATGGAACTACTTTTTGGGCGTCGTGATATGGACACAAAATACATAGTTCCGTGTGACAGAGGGGTTAAAAATGAACAAAGGGTGTGTTAATATTTGAGAAATAGGTCAACATAAAACAAGTTAGTTTTTTGGATTCTTTTACTTTCACTGCGTGGCCCCCAGTGACATCTGCATTTTAGCCACAGAGGACCACCATTTGATTTTGAGTTTAGTCTCTGGGACTAATTTAGGAGACAAACTGGCAAAATGTAGGTCAAAATAGCAATTCTTTTACATTTACTAAATGTGTACATTCTGGAAAATTAGGTAACTCAGATGTTTAAATGAAATCAAATGGACGCGTTTCATTTTACGCTCTCACATCTAAGGGTCCATTTGGTTACCAATGATCCTTTTTAGGAAGGAAGGAAGGAGGACTATCATAGGATGAAAAAAGAGGGTTTTAATATCTCAGGCACCTGTCAACCAATTTTGCCCCAACTCACACCACTATACTAAACTGACACCACTATATTAATGTATTTCATACAGCTTAACTTGGGGAAAAAAATCCGGACTATCCCTTTAACCTTGGTGGGTGGTAACTGGAAAGGTGAAAAAAAAAATCTGTGTGCATAACAGTTTCACTTTAATAGATAGCCTGCAGTTTCTATTAGCTTGAATTCATACTAAAGAATGGTGCCTATTGAGATAGGTTGAAAAGTGGTGAAGTGGCCCTTTAATAAACAATAATAAGCTTGAAAAAATATTTATATACATACAGTAGTTACAGTTCCAAGACGGTAGTTAATTACTTTTAAAATGTGCGAATGTACACTGAATATGGGCAATCTACAACCTTACAACTCACTGTGATGTAGATAGAGGAGGGACGGCCGGACAGGTGATGTGGGACAGGAGTGTGGCGGAGGCGGGGATGAGGGAGAGAGAGAGAGAGATAAGAAAGTGCACACAGGTGATCTACAAGGTCACAGCTATAACACATGTACAATTATGTAAGCAACATATACACAAGTTTGTAGTGGGGTGTATACAAATGGAACCAAATGGACCCGCTAGGGTCCATTTGGTTCCATTTGTACACTCTCAGAAAAAAAAAAAAAGAAAATGGGCGGAATTCCCCTTTAAGAGGCGTCCCACTACAACACTGCATATACATAGTTGTAAACATTAATAATGGAGAAAATACATCAATAAGTCTCCCATTTATAATGGCATTACTATCTCTGGGATGAATGAATGAATAAATATGAATCTGGGGACCCCTGCATAAGTCTTCAAACGGAACACCACATTTAATGGCATAAATATCTGGGACCACAATTTTATATTTTAAAATCCATTCATCTCTTAAAGTGTACAAATGTAACCAAATGAACCCCAGGTGTCCATTACATAGGGGTCCAGTTTGTTAGATGTGTACACTCAGAGTTACAGACCCTTAAGGGTCCATTTGGTTTCAAACTATCATTTGGCTGGGGACCCCCTGGAACTCCCTCAAGGACCTCTTTGGGGTCCTGCGCCACATTTTGGGCTACCACTGCATTACCGGTTCTGTGTTCGGTCGCTCGGTCGCTCGGTCGTACACAGGGAATTAAGGGGGAAAAAAGTTTGGACGGAAAAGCATTCTAGTGCCAGAGATGCGACATTGAGGGGTCGGAAAACCGAGCGCTCGAGCGCTGTTTATGCAGCTTGAATAGGGACACACAGGAGTTGTAAATGCATTGTTTTCAAAGGGGCCGGCGACGAATGCAACATGACAGCTGTTTTAAAGTTTTGTATAACTATAGTCTCCACTAACGATCATGGTGTATTACTACAAAATGATTCTGTCCCTATTCTCAATAGAAGTCTGTGTAGAAGAGCCTCCATTGGACCGGCCCCATAAAGAGAACGGAGTTGTCGTAATGTCTCTGTACCAGCATGCGTAGGGGAGCCTGTAGCCTGCTGGCTAGCTTGCTAGCTAAACACGAGCACCGAAGACATAATAACAAATTACTGCATTAAAACGAGGATACACCAATGTTATGATGGAACGGTGATGGTGTCGAATCTGTTGTTAAACAACGTGATGAGCTGGGAAACACCCAGTGTGTCCATTACTTATTAAATTGTACAATACACGACTACCAAACAAAAGTTATTACTCACCATATAGCAGCAGGAAGTGAAGTGAGACTTCCCGCGGCGAGACGGTGCAGCATCGATTCCTGTCCCCGATCAGCATTCCAAAACATTTGACTCTTCAGTATTATATCATGGTTTTAAGATAACTGAAACTATTTTTGGCTTATGTAGGCCTACTTAAAATTGATTAAAGGGGAATTCCACCCATTTTCAAGATTTTCAACATGTCATTAGGTTGGTTGGTTGGTTGGTTGGTTTGTTGATTGATTGATTGACATCAAAGTAGATAATTACAAAATGCACTACTGTAATTAACCAGAAATAATAATAATAATAATAATACAATTTCCATTTAATCAGAACGTTTAAAGGTGTACACATCTAAGGGGGAAAAACACACTTGTGTGAAGTGAGGGACATTCTTACATCATAAATTGAAATATATGCCTGTAAATCAGGCAAATCCAAATATGGAGTGTGTGACGGACATTTCTGTCTGGCTTACATAGTCTTAGGAAAGAGCTGTACTTGTGTATTTGCTTGAGCCCCGCCCCCTTTGCATTCCTATTGGCTGGGCTTTAACCAGCTATAACTCTTGTTTAGAAGATGCTACAGCCTCAAGGTTTGGTACATATATGAAGGTAGCCAATAGGAACAAGCTGTACTTACTTACATGCTTAAGCCCCACCCCCCTCTGAATTCCTATTGGCTGGCCTTTACACAGCTCTAACTTAGGTTTACGACATGCTACAGACTCAAGGTTTGGTAGACGTATTTGGTCAGCCAATAGGAACAAGCTGTACTTGCTTAATTGTTTAAGCCCCGCCCCCTCTGCATTCCTATTGGCTGGCCTTTAAACAGCTACAACTTTGGTTTGCAACATGCTACAGCCCCAATATTTGGCAACAATACTTAGCATTAAGATTACTTAGCATTATTAGCACTTTCACAATAATTAGCATTATTAGCATCATTGGCATTACTTTGCATTATTGACATAATTTAGCATTATTTGCATTTCACAATACTTAGCATTGCTTAGCCTTATTGACACTACTTAGCATTAGCGTTACTTGCCATTTTAGCATTACTTAGCATGATCAGCATTGCTTAGCATGATTAACATTTTCACAATGCTTATCAGCATTTTAATATTATTTAGCATTATTGGCATTTTCACAGTACTTAGCATTACCTAGCATCATTAACAATACTTCGCATTAGCATTACTTAGCACCATTAGCATTACTTTGCACTATTAGCATTACCTAGCATTATTGCTGCTATAACTTATATAATTGCAATACTTAGCATTACTTAGCATTATGTTTAGAGGTGTCCTCTGCATTCCTATTGGTTGGCCTTTAAACAGCTATAACTTTTGTTTAGAACATGCAACAGCCTAAAGATTTGGTACATATATTAAGGCAGCCAAGTGAAACAAGCTGTACTTACTTAATTGTCTAATGTCTTCCTATTGGCTGATCTTTACACAGCTATAACTTGGTTTTAGAACATGCTACCGCCTTAATATTTGATGGATGGACGCACTGAGCCAATAGGAACAAGTTAGCATTATCAGCACTTTCACAATACTTAGCATTATTAAGTATATTTAGCATTAGCATTCCTTAGCATTATTAGCATTACTTAGCATTATTAGCATTTTCACAACACTTAGCATTAATAACTATACTTAGCATTAGCATTACCTAGTATTATTAGCATTGCTTAGCAGTATTAGCATTAAAAATAGCATTACTTAGCATTATTAACTATACTTAGTATTAGCATTACTTAGCATTATTAGTATTTTCACAATAGTTAGCAATACTTAGCATTATTATCATTACTTAGCATTAGCTAGCATTATTAGCATGCCTTAGCATTACTGGCATTACTTAGCATTGCGAGAATTTTCACAATACTTAGCATTACTTAGCAGTATTGCCAATATTTAGCATTAGCATTGCTTAGTATTATTACCATTGTCACAATACATAGTACATTACTAACTATAACATTAATACTAACTATAGCATTAGCATTACTTAGCATTATTAGCATTACTTAGCATTAACAGCATTTTCACAATAGCTAGCATTACTTGGCATTGTTAGGATTTTCACAATACTTAGCATTATTTATGCTAGCTTTAAACCATTCAGCTTTATGCAGTGATTCATGCATTGTATACAATGTAGCAACTGTCAAACACACGCACATTATTGGCATTAATTAGCATTTCACAATACTTCGCATTGCTTAGCCTTATTAACACTACTTAGCATTAGCGTTACTCAGCATTTTAGCAATTCTTAGCATGATCAGCATTGCTTAGCATTATTAACATTTTCACAATACTTATCATTAGCATTTTAATATTACTTAGCATTATTGGCATTTTCACAGTACTTAGCATTACTTAGCATTAGCATTATACTTAGCCTTCACATTAGCTAGCATTATTAGCATTACTTAGCATTACTGGCATTACTTAGAAGTATTAACAATACTTAGCATTATGATTACTTAGCATTGTTAGCATTTTGGCAATACTTAGCATTACTTATGCTAGCTTTAAACCGTTCAGCTTTATGCAGTTATTCATGCTTGTATCAAACTTTTATAGTTATTTTTACTCTTTTCAACTTTTCATTTTTTTCCACTTACTTTTTTCCCTCACTTCACTTCCTCAAACATCATCACATTCAGCTTGATGCATTTATTCATCCTTTTACTTTTCACTCAGTTTACTGTTTTTCCTCTTTAATATACTTTCTACTGCACATGGTATATATTGCGGCGTTTTGGCGAGCCCTCGCAGTTTCTGCAGGAACTGCCTTTCTAGTTATTATTATTATTATTATTATTATTATTATTATTATTATTATTATTATTATTATTATTATTATTATTATTATTATTATTATTACCCCTAACACACACAAAATAGTCAACATATTTTCGTTTTCTTTACTAGATGGAACAAATGTCTTAACTAGGCCTATTAGTGCTACTCCGTTATTGTTGTTGTGATAACCAGCCGATGGGCCGGTTCGGTGGTGCCCCCCCGGCCCCCCCGGCGCCCCCGACCCATCCAATCTCACACCCCCAACAAACTTCAAAAGTTGAGAGCCCTGCATATAGTATCATATAGTTGGCATCATATAGTTGGCATCATATATGTAACTGCCCGTGGGCACTTACCTTTTTATGGCCTTTGATGTATTTTTTGTTGATGGTTATTTTGGGTTTCTTTGGGTCATTTTCTTTTGAAATATTGCGGGGGGTTTTTGGTATCTTATTTTGAAGCCTCACTTCCGCCTTACTTCCGCGACCGGAAGGATCTTAGCTAAGGCAGGGAAGCTTTACACTCAACCCACACTCAGTCAGTGACGAGAGGGAGAGAGAGAAAGACAGCGTGAGCAGCGTGCGTTTGTTAGCACCGCAGCACGGTATGTTGGTTGTTTGAACCTTATAAAACAGTCATCTTGACCGCTAAAACCTTGAGAATTAATGTGGTTAGCTGACTGATTTTGTTTATTTTGCACACCCTACAGCGACTGCCTTCAGTCTATATTTGCAAGCTGTTGTGTCAATACAGTAGCCTACGTATGATGCCCCAGGTGGAGCTGTGGATGTGAGGCGAGGTACTTTTGTTTGTTTTTGTTTCTGTTATTTGGGTTACGGTATTTGTTTGTAATTGTATATATACACTATACAATGTTGATCCGCTTTGCCATCCTGAACTTAGCATCAGTGCACTGAACCTCCCGTATTATTCACAGTGCATCACGGTACCTGTTGTATGGAGCTATGCAGTGACTGTACGAAATCAACCCCTTAGCACCCCTGATAAGCGGAGTGAGGTACAGCAGTTTGTTCTTTTGAGTTATTTGATTTATGGTTTATTGTATTTTCTTTTGGTCTCTATGTTTGTGTATTTACTTTGATATTTGAATTGTTTCATATTTAAGCTGTGGATTATGAATTGAGAGTTTATTGTTGCACTAAGTGGAAGTGACATGAAATTAAGTATTTTATTGCTAACCATGTGACTCATCTTTATTGAGTGATAACTAAAAATATATGATGCTAATGTATTGTTTTGTTTGTATATAGTTTTCACGGTGTCCACAACGTCTTCAATAAAGGGCACCCGTTGAGACCATCCAAGACGTCTTATTGACAATCGGGGGGAACAGCTACAGTGAAAACTCAGCGCTGGATGCAACTCAACACCAAGATCTTAAGCCATCTTGTGCTCCTAACCACCAGCCCATCATCAGCCCATCAAGTTGGTCACTGACACTTACACCACACACTCACAGTAACAGACAATAGGTACTCATGAGTGCTCATGGGGCACTAAAGGGACAATAAAGGAAAAAGCAAAAAAAAACTTTGAAAAAAAAGGGAAGGTGGGAAAATGAATGTGTTTTCTCAGGTGACTGGTTGAGGTGCATTGTGGTCCTGAAGGTGTTCGAAACAGTTGGCCTTCAATTTTGTGCTATTAAATGGGACGTTTCATGTAATTGGTTTGACATTTTTTTCTTTTCTCCGGGTTCGAAGTTGCCTGCATTGTATTGTGTTTTGATGGATTGTCGCATGTCACGAAGGTCCTCCTCTGAACAAAACTCCTTTAATGCAGTTCGAATGGTTTTAGCAGATTGAGCCCAGGTATTAAAAGCTTTGGTGAATGCCTTGTTATATTTCTTTAAGTTCTCCTCCTGTAACATTTGACCCTTTTCTGTTGGAACCTTTAACCGGGTGCTTAATTGAACTGTAGACGCATTTCATCTGTTGATCTTTCCGGGATCACCAGTGGTTGCGCATTAGCGTTTTCATTAACTATCGACATTTTGATTTTGCGGTTATTTGATTATTGACACTTGAGTATAAAGGCTTTAACATTCAAGAACATGTACTGCAAGAACAGTAAACTCTGAATTAGCCCAAATCTAAACGACTAGAGAATGTCATTTTGATCTGTACTGTTTTTGTTTCTGAAATCCAGCCTGGAATTGTGGACAAAAGCTAAATGAATCTTTAGGTTTGGGGTCTGTGGGACTAAAATACCGTAAAATACCAAATAACAGCCCAGTACCTAATAAGCGCCCGGGGTCCGAATGGATTTTGCATAATAACAGCCCGGGCTATTATTTGGTATTTTACGGTATCATGAAATGGTAGTCCGTGGCTCAAATTCTGAATATATGTGTGTGTGTGTGTGTGTGTGTGTGTGTGTGTATATGTATATGTATATGTATATATATATACAGTATATATACTCAACAAAAATATAAACGCAACACTTTTGTTTTTGCTCCCATTTTTCAGGGGATGGACTTAAAGACCTAAAATTCATTCCAGATATACAATATAAGCATTTCTCTCAAACACTGTTCACAAATCTGCCTAAATGTGTGATATTGAGCACTTCTGCTTTGTTAAGATAATCCATCCCACCTCACAGGTGTGCCACATCAAGATGCAGATGTGACATCATGGTTAGTGCACAGGTGTACCTTAGACTGTCCACAACAAAAGGCCACCCTGAAATGTGCAATTTTTCTTTGCCTTATTGGGGTATGGGACTCTGAACCAGTCAGTATCTGGTGTGACCACCATTTGCCTCATGCAGTGCAACACATCTTCTTCGCATAGAGTTTATCAGATTGTCAATTGTGGCCTGTGGAATGTTGGTCCACACCTCTTCAATGGCTATGTGAAGTTGCTGGATATTAGTGGGAACTGGTACGCACAGTCAAAATGGTAATAACACATTATTACCACAGTATTACCATTTCGACTGTGCGTACCAGTTTCCACTAATATCCAACAACTTCACATAGCCATTGAAGAGGTGTGGACCAACATTCCACCGGCCACAATTGACAATCTGATAAACTCTATGCGAAGAAGATGTGTTGCACTGCATGAGGCAAATGGTGGTCACACCAGATACTGACTGGTTCGGAGTCCCATACCCCCAATAAGGCAAAGAAAAATTGCACATTTCAGGGTGGCCTTTTGTTGTGGACAGTCTAAGGTACACCTGTGCACTAACCATGATGTCACATCTGCATCTTGATGTGGCACACCTGTGAGGTGGGATGGATTATCTTAACAAAGCAGAAGTGCTCAATATCACACATTTAGGCAGATTTGTGAACAGTGTTTGAGAGAAATGGTTATATTGTATATCTGGAATGAATTTTAGGTCTTTAAGTCCATCCCCTGAAAAATGAGAGCAAAAACAAAAGTGTTGCGCTTATATTTTTGTTGAGTATATATATATATATATATATATATATATATATATATATATATATATATATATATAGTGATCCCTGGTATGAAAAAGGTTGAACAGCAGTGGTCTCTGCCCATGTTGTGTCCTCAGAGCGTATGTGGAGTTCCACAGGACATCCAAGGGCTCTGGGGTTCTCCCTGAAGTCACCCTGGCTCTGTTCCTGAACCTTCAGAGCCTGCCCCTGGACCTGATGGTGTACCTGAACGATGACGTGGAGGACTACGTACGCCCACAACCAGGGCAAAACCATCGCTCACATGAAGTACTCACGGTACGGAAGGAGGGAATTTTAAATTCTTAAAACTGATCTCAACCCATTGTGTCCTGATCAGATTCTAGTTTCTGATGCTAGATTCTAGTTCCTCTCAGTAGACTGTAGTTTCTAAAGTTATATTCCAGTTTCTGACACTAAATTCTAGTCCATGACACTAAATTCTAGTTTGTGACACTAAATTCTAGTCCCTGGCACAAGGTTCTAGTTTTTCTGGAAAAATCTCTTCCTGGGTCAGTGATTCCTAACATATTTCATAGGAAGGACCCCCAGAAATATCTATTATTTGGCTGTGTACCCCCATCTGTTCTAGGAATCCCCCAGAAGCAAAGGTTTGAGTTAAAAATGTTTGCTTCCGAAATAATGTATTCAAAGATTTGCACCACATTTTAACTTTTTTTTTTTCAAAAATGGCAGAACTACAAGCTCATATCGCGCCACTCGTGGCGTGATATGAGCTTGTAGATCTGCTATTTTTCAACAGATAAAACACCAAAACGCGTTCAGTACACAAAGGGTCAAAGGGGGCACGGTGGAACAGTGGTTAGTGCTGTAGCCTCACAGCTAGAAGGTCCTGGGTTCGATTCCCGCTAGGGGCGCTGCTGTGGGTGCTGGCGGCGTGTCCGCTCCTCCGCATCATCAGTGCTTGCATGTTCTCCCCGTGTCCCCTAGGGTAGATCCCTCACATGTTCTCCCCGAGTCCCCTAGGGTAGATACCCTCACATGTTCTCCCCGTGTCCCCTAGGGTAGATACCCTCACATGTTCTCCCCGTGTCCCCTAGGGTAGATACCCTCACATGTTCTCCCCGTGTCCCCTAGGGTAGATACCCTCACATGTTCTCCCCGTGTCCCCTAGGGTAGATACCCTCACATGTTCTCCCCGTGTCCCCTAGGGTAGATACCAAATGGACCCGCAAGGGTCCATTTGGTTTCATTTTTACACTCTCAAGAGTTACATCTGGTTAACCAACTTAGCTGGGGACCACCTGGAACCCTCTCAGGGACCACTGGTGGTCCCTGGACCACTGGTTGAAAACCCCTGCCATAAAGTATCAGGACATCTCTACTACTAACTAACCCAACGTTTCAACGGCGGTGTACGGTGGACGATGATGAAGCCACGTCGCCCGACATCCATTATTTCTCTATAGGAGCCGCCGATTCGGGCGACAGCAGCAGAACGGGCGACGTTCCGGTGTCGGCCGGAAAGATAAAAAAATGCTGAGCTTTTCGGGCCAAATCGGCCGACGATGCTGTCCATCGCCCAACGTCGCCCGCCGTTAAAACCTAGGGTAACTACAGCTGTGTCACCACTAAACCAACAGCATTTCATCATTGAAAACAGAAAACTCTCTGAGTCAGACCTTTAGCTTTATGCATGCTGCGTATCTTAGGCTATTATTGATTCTTTACTTGCCTAATGCCCAAGTCCTGTAATCAAAAATGGTATGGTTGCGGCTCCGCGCCATGGGTGACGAACAAGAATGTCCAATATAAATTCATTATGAATATTCTTCACCCTTTTCTCCTTCTTTAACCTTGTATTAACTATTTATTCAATAATACATTGCCATAATGACACACCAAACCATGACTTGCTTTCATATCATTTGTGCATTTTCTTTTCTTTCTTTCTTTTTTTTTTAAAAAATATATATATACACAGACGATGAATATTAGATGAATATTTTTCTCCTGTTTGCTCAGAGCATCTGGCTGTAGAGCCAGAGTCACCCACAAAAAAAAGAAAGAAAACAAATGGCCAATTCCCTTGAACTGCATACAATACAAATCCACCAGAGATAAGACTGTATCTGGCAAACTGGGAACTAGTGGGTTGGTCAATGCCGCCCTCTAGTGGGCAAAACTACAAGGAGGGAATTTAAGGTGGTCAGATTGTAGAGACAACCTCTAGATATGAAAAGTATCAGGTTTTTAACAGATTGGGAGTCAGACTTCGGCCTTGTGTGATCAGGATACTACCCAGAGGCCAATGGGAAGATGCTCAAACCTCCACTGCTTCCTGACTCTAGGAGGGTACAATATCGTGTGTGTGTGTGTGTGTGTGTGTGTGTGTGTGTGTGTGTGTGTGTGTGTGTGTGTGTGTGTGTGTGTGTGTGTGTGTGTGTGTGTGTCTGTGTGTGTGTGTAAGTAAGTAAGTAAGTAAGTAAAGTTTATTTATAGAGCACCTTTCACAGACAGTCAGTCACAAAGTGCTTTAACAACAGAAAGGTAAAACAATAATAATCAATAAACAAGCCAAGTAATAAGGTAATAGTAATAATAAAGCAGTGAGTTAAAAAGAAACCAAAGTTAAAAAGAGTTAACAAGAAACAGAACAATTAGCATTACACCAATTAGGCCTAGCCAATGCAATTATGAAAGGCCTGTTTAAAAAGATGAGTTTTCAGCATTCGTTTAAAAATGTCCACAGAGTCTATAGTTCCTAATTGAAGGGGGAGCTGGAGATTGGAGGTTCCATAGCCTAGGGGCAAAACCAGAAAAGGCTCGATCGCCTTTGGTTATTAATTTAGTAGGTGGAACTGTCAACAAGGCCTGGGAGGCAGATCGGAGTGACCTTCTGTGTGTGTGTGTGTGTGTGTGTGTGTGTGTGTGTGTGTGTGTGTGTGTGTGTGTGTGTGTGTGTGTGTGTGTGTGTGTGTGTGTGAGCAGTAGGGTACCCTGAGCGTTCCAGAGAGAGGCAGTGTGTTGGTGTTTCTTCCAGGACTCAGAGAGATCCAGTACATGCAGGAGGCTTTGTCCAAACTGGTGCACAAAAGGTAAGGAGTTAAAACCCTAAAAAAACACATCTGTTTAGTCTATATCAGGGGTGGGCAATTATTTTTTCCCAAGGGGCCAAATGAGATCCATAAAATATTGTGGAGAAGCCAAGACTAAAGGCTGAACTAAAGTGTGCGTAATGTTAATTTAATTTCAAGATAGAAAGTAAGCATTTTGACACCAGGTCCCTCTATTTATTCAGAATTTGAGCCACGGACCACCATTTGATAACAATTTCGCCCCACAGACCCAACACTAAAGATTTCTTTTAGTTTTGTCCACAATTCCAGGCTGGATTTCACAAACAACAAAAACAGGCAAACAGAGATAAAAATGACCTTTTTTCATTCTATGGCTAATTTAGATGAAGTTTTATATATATATATATATATATATATATATATATATATATATATATATTATATATATATATATATATAATATATATATATATATATATATATATATATATATATATATATATACATACAGTGAGGAGAATAATTATTTGATCCCTTGATGATTTTGTAAGTTTTCATGATTAGGAAGAAATGAGCACTCATTTTTATGGTACTTTTATTTAAACAAATAGAGACAGAATATGAACAAAAATGTCCATAAGAAAATAATATTTAAAGGTTATAAATTTATTTGCGTTAGAGCTCGTGAAATAAATATTTGATCCCTAAGCACAACCTGACTTAGTACTTGGTGGAAAAACCCTTGTTGGCAAGCACGGAAGTCGTAGTTGGTCACCAAGTTTGCGCACATCTCAGGAGGGATTTTGGCCCACTCCTGGTTAGATCTTCACTCCAAATTTTGAAGGTTTCGAGGCCGTTGCTTGCCAACTCAAAGCTCAATCTCCCTCCATAGATTTTCTATAGGATTAAGGTCTGGAGACTGGCTAGGCCACTCCATGAGCTTAATGTGCTTCTTCGTGAGCCACTCCTTTGTTGCCTTGGCCGTATGTTTTGGGTCGTTGTCATGCTGGAAGACCCAGCCACGATGCACCATGACCAAGACGGTTTGATGACATAATGTAAATCATTCACAATAAAATTCTGAAATATTAAATTTCCAATATTTCCATCAGTCCCCACCATACAGACGTCAGACGGTGCGTAATCACCACCATGCTGTTACGTCACCCGCAGGGTGGACGCGCGCGGACGGACGCGTGGACAGACAGACAGATGTGTGGACGGACGGACAGACATGGGGCAAAATATAGACCTTACGGTGGAGACAATAAATCCAGGAAAGTTGCTGCAGTCGGTTGGTTCACTGATAAACAAATATATCCAAAATGTACTGGAAAAACTGTTGAAATGAACAAAACTATCAAAACTAACTATCAGAGTCACCCACACAGGGTGACTGTTACATCACCCTGTCACTGCCAGTGACTCACCATACCGTAAGGTGGTGACTGTTACATCACCCTGTCACTGCCAGTGACTCACCATACCGTAAGGTGGTGACTATGTTAGACCCCTGCAGGCAACTGTTATGTCACCCTGTGACGTAACAGCAGCAGTTGCACGGACGGACGGACGGACAGACAGGGGGTGAATCATAGTCACCATCTTACAGTGGAGACAACAACAATCATAACCCCCCTATAAGCACTGTGTGGGACAATTGGGTCTGACCCAACCAAGCAGGCACCCAAGTGCTTGCTTGGGTCTAAGAGCACACTTAGCGCATCCGGTAGACCAGTGGTTTTCAACCTTTTTCATACCGGGGCCCACTACAGTATTTATTCAACATTTGAGTCACGGACCACCATTTGATGGCATTTTAGCCCCACAGACCTTTTGTTTTTGTTCACAAATTCCAGGCTGGATTTGAGAAACAAAGCAGTCAAAACATACAGATCAAAATGACCATTAATCTACTACATTCTCTAGTTGTGTAGACTTGGGGCTATAATTCACATGGCCATCCGCTGCCCGCCACCCGCAGCTTTAATAATATCGCCTGGCGTTTTGCAGGCGGCGCCAATAGTCCCGCATCTGGGCGGGCGTGACGCGGTGGGCAGCGACCACGACGCGCTGAGCGTTGACCAGGCGTGCATAGCGGTCGCCACCGACGCCACCGGCGGGGAAGAACTTTTCAGGGACGTACTCTTCAACGGGGAACAGGTAGGGGCTCGGCGGGGGCGTGATGGCAACGCCCAGCCTCTCCAGGGCCATGCCCACATGGACGTCCTCAAAGGGCGAGAAGAGACGGGGGACCACGCCGCCCCCTCCCAGCGAGGCGCTGTAGATCTGCCCAGCCAGGTCCGAGGAGAGCAGGTAGGCCGGCCCTTCGCAGTAGTCTGGGTACGTCTCGCCCGGATACTCCTCCTCGGACACATACCACTTAGAGCGCACGTCTCGGAAGGGCCGTTTGCCCTTCACGACCAGACCCGTGATCAGGCTCCTCCTCCTCAGAGGAGGAGGAGGAGGCTCCCGGCGCCAGCCCAGAACCTCATGGACCAGGTACTGGGTGTTGACGAAGACGTCGCTGTCTGCCTTCATGACGTAGGCGGCCCCGGGGCAGTGGCGCGCCACCCAGTTCAGACCCATCAGGGTCTTGACCGTCAGGTTGCGGTAGGTGTCCTTAAAGTCCTGCTGGAGGATGTCTCCGTGCCTCCGGTTCTCCTCCTCCAGCAGGGAGCGCCACTGCTCCTCCTCCTCCTCCGTCCTTCCCAACAGGAACAGCCGCAGCACCCGCGGCCCGTCGCCTGCACCCGGGGAACGGCTCCTCTCCACCCGCGGCCCGTCGCCTGCACCCGGGGAACGGCTCCTCTCCACCCGCGGCCCGTCGCCTGCACCCGGGGAACGGCTCCTCTCCACCCGCGGCCCGTCGCCTGCACCCGGGGAACGGCTCCTCTCCACCCGCGGCCCGTCGCCTGCACCCGGGGAACGGCTCCTCTCCACCCGCGGCCCGTCGCCACCACCCGGGGAACGGCTCCTCTCCACCCGCGGCCCGTCGCCACCACCCGGGGAACGGCTCCTCTCGGCGCCCCACGTCTCCCGTATGGCGCTGCGCTGCTCCACCTGGTGAGCCTCGGTGGGAATCAGCAGCACCAGGAAGGGCTGCTCCTCTTCCTCAAGGCATTTGGCCTCCTGGTTGATGAGGTAGCGGAACGGCCCAGCGGCAGGCGGAAACGGCGGCCAAGGCGGCGCACTGCCGTCGTTGTTGTTGGCGTTGTCGGCGGGTTCTCCTGGTGGTGCCAGAGGCCAAGAGGACGCCGGCAGACCAGCCGTCTGGATCCAGCCGCTTACGTTGAACCTTTCTGGCTGAGACACCTCAGTCTGGTCGTGGGGCTTTGAACCTGCAGCGTCCTGAGGACCACCGGGCTGAGACACCTCAGTCTGGTCGTGGGGCTTTGAACCTGCAGCGTCCTGAGGACCACCGGGCTGAGACACCTCAGTCTGCTCGTATTGATGCCAGGCCAAGACCAAGACCCAGGCCAGGAGACAGGACAAGAGCAGCAGGATGGTAGCGACGGTGAGCGCATAGCGGCGGAAGAGGACTCTACTCTGCATGGCCATAGATATTCTGATACTGAAGAGCGCCTATCACTGACCTATACCGCTTTTTAAGCATGTTTTAGTTACGTCATCTAGAAGTTGACAAAACAGTCAAACATACAGTAGATCAAAATGACCATTAATCTTCTACATACTCTAGTTGTGTAGACGTGGGTAATTCACATGATGAATATTTTCAAGGTTCAAGGTTCTTTATTTGTCACTCCAGTGTATGTCAGGACATATACAGGGATGAAATAACGTTTCCATTGTTCCCCAGTGCAATAAGACAATAGACACTGCAATAAGAAAAAGGACAAATACAAACAATTTTAACTTTTAACTTGAGAGTGTATAAATGACGGACGTGCGCGGACAGACGGACGGACGGACAGGGTGTGAATTATAATCACTACCTTACGGTGGAGACAATAATCTACACAATTAGAAAAGAATCATTTTGAGAACAACATTTAGACCACATCACCTTCCCCACAGCCTGGTCTGAATCATTTAGGTGTTCATTGGTGAACTTTAGACGGGCCTCTATGCGCCTTCTTGAGCAGAGGGACATGGCTGGGCACTGCAGGATTTCAATCCGTTATGGCGTACTGTGTTACCAATGGTTTTCTTGGTGACTGTGGTCCCAGCTGCCTTCAAATCATTAACAACACCATCCCCATCGTCAGGCATGGAGGTGGAAGCATTATGCTTTGGGGCTGTTTCTCTGCTAAGGGTACAGGGCAACTTCACTGCATTGTGTGGCCGATGAATGGAGACATGCACTGCAACATCTTGGACAAGAACCTCCTTCCCTCAGCCAGAGCACTAAAGATGGGTCTTGAAGAAGCACATTAAGCTCATGGAGTGGCCTAGCCAGTCTCCAGACCTTAATCCTATAGAAGCCTCGAAACCTTGAGGATTTGGGGAGGATCTCTAAACAGGAGTGGGCTAAAAACCCTCCTGAGATGTGCACAAACTTGGTGACTAACTACAAGAAACGTCTTACTTCCGTGCTTGCCCACAAGAGTTTCTCCACCAAGTACTAAGTCAGATTGTGCTTAGGGATCAAATACTTATTTCACAAGCTCTAACGCAAATTAATTTATAACCTTTAAATATTATTTTCTTATGGACATTTTTGTTCATATTCTGTCTCTATTTGTTTAAATAAAAGTACCATAAGGGATGACAGAGTGCTCATTTCTTTCTAATCATGAAAACTTACAAATATATATATATATATATATATATATATATATATATATATATATATATATATATATATATATATATATATATATATATATATATATATATATACTGTATATATACATAGAGAGAGAGAGAGAACTCTTGAGAGTGTAAAAATGAAACCAAATGGACCCACTTTCCATATTGACTGGAACTCTCAAGGTCCCTGGACCACTGGTTGAAAACCACAGTACCCTTTCACAGGCCGGTCAGAGTCAGTCAAAGGGCCGCATGATGCCCAGGTATGATCTGTGTACTGTATATTGTACCTGTCAAGTATTTTTATCCCCCCAAAAACGTCCCTGTACGAGCGACAGCGTGCAACGTGCTGCAGTGTTCGCAGGGGTTGACACTAAGGTCTCGGGCAAGTGCAAGTCAAGTTCTACTTGCCCTCAGGTCATGGTCACTTGCCCCCCAAAAATATATTGTAAATTTTGCATTTAAGTTTACTTCCTACTTGGGTGCTTTAAACCAGGGGTTTTCAACAGGTGGTCCCTGAGAGGGTTCCAGGTGGTCCCCAGCTAAGTTGGGTAACCAGATGTAACTCCTCAGAACGTAAAAATGAAACCAAATGGACCCGCGGGTCCATTTGGTTTCATTTTTACACTCTCAAGAGTTAAAATTCGTCATCTTAATTAGCCCAGGTCGCAATGCCCAACCTTCAAGACAAATATACTGTATCTTGTGTTGTGTTATAGTGCACTAAGTTGCACTCTTGCCCGATCGGGCAACCAGGTAGTTCACTTGCCCCACCATTTTTTTTACTTGCCCCGGGCAAGTGGGCAAGTGTTAGTGTCAAGCCCAGTGTTGGGTTGAGTGTTGCTGAGGTAAACGGGATGATGCAAACAAAGCATTCCATCGGATTCATAATCGACGCACATCCTGCATATTTGATGCTGAGCATCCATCGTCTTGCAACTTATTTCTAATGCTCCAAAATCTATTCAGAAACAATATTTTGACTCCTTTAATGTCACTGCATCAGACCCTGACCGATGGAACCGGTATCTGGTCATCAGTTGGTCGCCCTTCTATCGCTGGTCGTATCGTATCGGTGAAATTGTTGCCGATAGAATTATAAAAGTGCACACTGCACACTAGGAGTTTAACAAAAGAAAAAGGTCTTGAATAACGACATCAGTTTAATAAGGTATTTTGCCTGTACTACTGTCAGTGTGACGGCATGATCATATCGGCAAAAATATGTGCACAATTCACAAAGAAAAAAATGTCCTATTTTAATTCCACCTAAAAAAAAAATCTGTTGCAAAGGCGTAATCAGTGGTTGTATAATTTAGAAATTAGGCATTTAGCAGACACTCTTAACATTGTAATACATCATATGCACACAGATCAGTTGAAATTACAAATTACATTTAAGCAGAATTTACTCAATTTACAATATACTTTACAATTTGTATGCCTCTATCGCAGAGGTTTTCAACAGGTGGTCCGGGGACCACCAGTGGTCCTTGAGAGGGTTCCAGGTGGTCCCCAGCTAAGTTGGTTAACCAGATGTAACGCTTGAGAACGTAAAAATGAAACCAAATGGACCCTTGCGGGTCCATTTGGTTTCATGTTTACACTCTCAAGAGTTAAAATATTCATCATCTGAATTAGCCATTTTGGAATGTATGTTTTGCTTGTTTTGTTTCCAAATCCAGCCTGGAATTGTGGACAAAAGCAAAATAAATCTTTAGTTTTGGGGTCTGTGGGGCTAAAATGTCCTCAAATGGTGGTCCTCCTCCGTGGCTCAAATGCTGAATAAATGGTGGGCCCTGGGATGAAAAAGGTTGAAAACCACTGCTCTATGGTATGGGTTATTCTATCGTTCCAAACCTCCACATCCGTAGGGCTCTGCACTGCATCATGTTGCATGGAGGGTCTGATCCGTACGGCTCTGCACTGCATCATGTTGCATGGAGGGTCTGATCCGTACGGCTCTGCACTGCATCATGTTGCATGGAGGGTCTGATCCGTACGGCTCTGCACTGCATCATGTTGCATGGAGGGTCTGATCCGTACGGCTCTGCACTGCATCATGTTGCATGGAGGGTCTGATCCGTACGGCTCTGCTCTGCATCATGTTGCATGGAGGGTCTGATCCGTACGGCTCTGCACTGCATCATGTTGCATGGAGGGTCTGATTGGTGGTTGCTGTGTGATGTTATATGAGCCAGTCCTGTTTACAGCAACAGGAAGTGAAGTGAAGTTACTGCAGGCTGGCAACGATGCGTGTGGTTTGAAATGTTTATTGGACTGGTAGATCCCGGAGGGGTTGGCTGCTGAAAAGTAGATCTTGGGTCAAAAAAGGTTGGGCACCCCTGGTGTAAAGTGACCAGAAAACACAATGTTTTGGGGAGTGGGTGCGTACTATGCGTAAATGTGTTTCTTTATGCATTTTGTGACCGATGCGCTGTACCATAAATGTGTTTCTTTATACATTTTGTGACCGATGCGCTGTACCATAAATGTGTTTCTTTATACATTTTGTGACCGATGCGCTGTACCATAAATGTGTTTCTTTATACATTTTGTGACTGATGCGCTGTACCATAAATGTGTTTCTTTATACATTTTGTGACTGATGAGCTGTACCATAAATGTGTTTCTTTATACATTTTGTGACCGATGCGCTGTACCATAAATGTGTTTCTTTATACATTTTGTGACTGATGCGCTGTCCCTGTTGTGTTCAGACTACAGGTGTATCCTCTGCATTCCTCTGTGACTCTGGAGGAACAGATCGGAGTCTTTCTGGTCCCTGTTCCAGGATACAGGAAGGTAAATGCATGTTTGGGCCCTTATACACCTCCTAGCAATGTTTAGATCAACATCAACAAGCAACGTCAACTATCAACGCTGACTTTTCACCTTTCTATAGAAAATGATCAACTCCTGGTTGTTCAGAAAAGTCAGATCATTAGCGCCCTCTACTGGGCAACATTTCGGAATCCTCCAATCACAGCCCTCCTGGACGTCACCTGATCCTTTCTCCTAGACTCCTCCCACAGATAAACTTTTCTGAAACCATGGCTGCTGCTGCTGCTTCACTGCTGTGGACAAAAACAAGGATTTTGTAACTTTTATTTCACTAAATGAACATTTTTGAGTTGGGAGGCAGTTGGGTGAAAATGATTCAATGCAAACTAAGGCTGCTTTTTTTCTATTCTAAGAGTGTACAAATGGAACCAAATGGACCCTAGCGGGTCCATTTGGTTCCATTTGTTCACTCTCAGGAAAAAATGAAAATGGGTGGAATTCCCCTTTTTAATGGGAGGTGTTGCCTGTTGCCATGTGTCTCATCATGTTGCCTGTTGCCATGTGTCTCATCATGTTGCCTGTTGCCATGTGTCTCATCATGTTGCCTGTTGCCGTGTGTCTCATCATGTTGCCTGTTGCCATGTGTCTCATCATGTTGCCTGTTGCCGTGTGTCTCATCATGTTGCCTGTTGCCGTGTGTCTCATCATGTTGCCTGTTGCCGTGTGTCTCATCATGTTGCCTGTTGCCGTGTGTGTCATCATGTTGCCTGTTGCCGTGTGTCTCATCATGTTGCCTGTTGCCATGTGTCTCATCATGTTGCCTGTTGCCGTGTGTCTCATCATGTTGCCTGTTGCCATGTGTCTCATCATGTTGCCTGTTGATGTTGACATTGCTAGTTGATATTGATCAAAATATTACTAGTTTATCAGGGCTTTGACTCATGGTCAATGATGCCAACTGCCAAAATCCAAAATGCACTAGTGGCACATCCAAAATGCACTAGTGGCACATCCAAAATGCACTAGTGGCACATCCAAAATGCACTAGTGGCACATCCAAAATGCACTAGTGGCACATCCAAAATGCACTAGAGCAGTGGGTTTTCAACCATTTTCATACCAGGACCCACTGTTTATTCTACATTTCAGCCACGCAGGACCATCATTTGATGTTGACTTTAGTCTGTTGGACTAATTGAGGAGAAATAACTGGCAAAAATGTTGGTTAAAACAGCAGTTCTACATTTTCTTAAATTTTCGTAAATGAGTAAATGTGTAGATTCTTGAAAATTAGGTAATTCAGATGTTTAAATATAATTTAACTGTTGAGAGTGTAACAGGTCCATTTGGTTTCATTTTACGCTCTCAAGAGTTACAGATCTATAAGGGTCCATTTGGTTACCAATGGTCCTTTCTAGGGAGGAAGGAGGACTCTATCATAGGAGGAAAAATGGTGAAAAACGAGGGTTTTATCTCTGGCGCCTGTCAACCAATTTCGCCCCAACTCACCAGCAAAGAAAGCACTAGATTTTGCGCCAGGAGTTTTTGCTAATTTTGGCGCTAGTAGGGGTCTGGAAAAAAGACAATGATCAATGAGCTGTACATGGATATAATGTAGGATTAATGTACCGCTGAAATGTTCACACCCACAGATCATCCTCTCCACCAACATCGCAGAGAGCTCCGTTACCGTTCCCGATGTCAAATATGGTAACTGATTTTTGCCTCTACTCTGTGCCTGTCAAATGTCTATTTCCCAACCCAGTCTCATGAGGTTTTGGCGAATATTCACGTTATGGCACGGGGCCCATTATGTGAATACTCGCCAAGAATAGGCAAAAATCCGTGAATATTCGCTTACAATAAATCCGTGCATATTCGTCTTTCCACTGAAAATGACGGAGCGGTGCCGTCTCTGCCGACCATGAGCATTGTGAAGCTCCACTGAGCGAGGCGCTAGCCCAGCGAATCGCTGCGCTGAGCATTGCGATGGTCGGCAGAGCCGACTCAGCCACGTCCGAGTTGTGATGTGTTAGAGACAGAATAGTAAATATTATAAAACCCAAACTGCCCCACCCCCAACCAGCCACTTCCGTTTTGTGGAAAAAACACGCCCAAGTGCATAGTCACGGATTTTTGCTTTAACTCGCAGTGTATGCACACAATTCCTAGGTGGCATTCCGTGTATAGTGTAGTACTATCTGTGAGACTGCACTGCTGTTTCCCTTGGAGGTTTTACTCAACAATCACCTTTCTCCTGTGGTATACTGTTTATTACAGTGATTGATTTCTGCCTGGCTCGTCACCTGGTGTGGGACAGAGAGACCAACTACCAATCCCTACGACTCACCTGGGCATCAAAGACCAACTCTAACCAGCGGCGAGGTACAGCATGCAATTACATAAAGCTTTATGCTTGTTACAGTAGTGTGTTAAAGGTAGGGGAAGTGATTTCACTTTTGTCAGATATCACCCAAAAAATATTTTTTTCTGTTAAAATGCTCTATTATAAGGTGTGCAGACCATATATGGAGTTTCCCCCTCCCCCACGTTAGCAGAGGAGCTAATAAAAGTTCCCCAGGTGGAGGGTGAATTCTCCTCCAATCAGGATCGAGCAGCAGGTTCACATAGTGTAGCTACTGTTTGGCGCCCCTAGTGCACCAGGCTGGTACTACACCCCTAGTGCACCAGGCTGGTACTACACCCCTAGTGCACCAGGCTGGTACTACACCCCTAGTGCACCAGGCTGGTACTACACCCCTAGTGCACCAGGCTGGTACTACACCCCTAGTGCACCAGGCTGGTACTACACCCCTAGTGCACCAGGCTGGTACTACACCCCTAGTGCACCAGGCTGGTACTACACCCCTAGTGCACCAGGCTGGTACTACGCCCCTAGTGCACCAGGCTGGTACTACGCCCCTAGTGCACCAGGCTGGTACTACACCCCTAGTGCACCAGGCTGGTACTACACCCCTAGTGCACCAGGCTGGTACTACACCCCTAGTGCACCAGGCTGGTAACCAGGCTGGTACTACACCCCTAGTGCACCAGGCTGGTGCTACACCCCTAGTGCACCAGGCTGGAACTACACCCCTAGTGCACCAGGCTGGTACTACACCCCTAGTGCACCAGGCTGGTATTACACCAATACCAATGAATACCTTTAACAGAATAAAAATACAGAAAAGATGTGTAGCCTAGTACCAGACATTTTTAAATTCAACTTCAACACAACTCTGTCTGGCAAGGAGGTCGAGGATTCTGATTCGTTTGGGGGGGGGGGACAGTTTATCTTCATTGGAACAACACCCAATCAGAAACGACGGTGCTACACAACAGGTGACGTCAGGGAAATTCCAGTCAAGCAGGCACTGGCCAGACTCTGTTGCCGGTAATATTCATAAGTTGAATGTAGCAATGACAAATGAGGCTGTTTCCAGGCTATAAAACGTGAATTGGCACCAGCTGGTAATCCAAGCCTCGTCATGGAAAATGTGTAACATTTCTGATGGTGAAATAGCATGCTGTACGAGGGTAGCCTGAAATACATACCAAAGCATCATGCGGCCCGGGGGCCAAATGCTGCCCTCTGGCTGACTCTGACCGGCCAGTGAAAGGGTACCGTGGTTTTACAACCAATGGTCCGGGGACCACCAGAGGTCCTTGAGAGAGTTAAATATGGAATGTTGGTTAACCAGATGTAACTCTTTGAGAGCGTAAAAATGAATGATTTTACATTCAGAGTTAAAATATTCATCATCTACTAGAGAATGTGGAAGATTAATGGTCACTTTGATCTATATGTTTGCCTGTTTTTGTTTGTGAAATCCTCTGTGTCTCAAATACTGAATAAATAGTGGTCCCTGGTGTCAAAATGGTTGGTTTTATGCTTACATTTATCTTGAAATTAGATTAATATTACACAGACTTTATTTCAGCATTCAGTCTTGGTCCTCCACAATATTTTATATATCTCATTTGGCCGCTTGGGGAAAATAATTGCCCACCACTGTTCTGCATGTAACGGTGGGATTCGAACCCGGGTCTCCACCGTGAAAGTCCAACATCTTAACCACTAGACCAAAGGGACTTCCCCTTGGTCCAGGGGCAGATAGTAGACTTTGGAGGCTGTAGCCACCTGCTACGTAACAGAATGACCTGATCATAACCAAGACTTATTTTCTATATCTCCACCAGGCAGGGCAGGGCGAGTCTCTAAGGGTTACTGCTATCGGCTGGTTACCAAGGACTTCTGGAGACCACATGGACCCTGAGATGCTGGTAAGAACATCTATTGGTCCCCAATGTTCACAAATCATATTAAAATGTTTTTTTTTTTACTTTATTTTTAGAGAAAAGAGGAAAAGGGAGAGAAAAGAGGAAAAAACATTGTGGGGTCAACACTCAAACATCTCCTGCCACGGGTGTACAAGACGACGATTTGTCAGCCGTTCTCAATTTGACTAGCTGTGTGTGCCTGTCAATGTTTTAGATTAGAAAGAACAAATATTCCAAGTATCATATCCAGTAAATATGTCCTGCCTAGTTCCTGTCTAGCTGTCTGTTTAACTTTCACTACTTGCCACTTTATAATTCTACCTGGTTGTAGCTTGTAGCTTGTACCTTCACCTGAACCTAAACGTTTCAATCAATCGGGTGCACAGCTAGTCAGCTACATGGCTTTGCAACACTATGAAAAGTGCAGATTTGAAGAACCGTACTGTATCAGTAAGTGAGTCTATGAACAGCTTTTTTTTTAATGCATTGGTCTTCTTTTATTATTTTGTTTTTTTTTTTAATTTTATTTCCTTTGCAATGTAGAACTTTGAGATTTGTTTCAAATGTAAAATGCAGGGGTTGACACTAAGGTTGCCCATCGGGCAAGTGCAAGTCAGGTTCTACTTGTCCTCAGGTCATGGCCACTTGCCCCCCAGGTTCCAGGTAGTCCCCAGTTAAGTTGGTTAACCAGATGTAACTCTTGAGAACGTAAAAATGAAACCAAATGGACCCTTGCGGGTCCATTTGGTTTCATTTTTACGCTCTCAAGAGTTAAAATTGATCATCTTAATTAGCCCAGGTCTACACAACTAGAGAATGTAGAAGATTAGGTCATTTTGATGTGTATGTTAACTTGCCTGTTTTGTTTCCCAAATCCAGCCTGGAATTGTGGATATCTAGAAAGCAGTGAAAGACACAGAGGCAGAGTGCAATGACTGCCTTCAAGACAAATTTATCTTGTGTTGTGTTATAGTGCACTAAGTTGCACACTTGCCCGATCGGGCAACCAGGTAGCAGTCTTCACTTGCCCCAGCATTGTTTTACTTGCCCCGGGCAGGTGGGCAAGTGTTAGTGTCAAGCCCTGTAAAATGTATTATTAAATGAAATGTATGTGCTCCATGCCAGCTGGCTCCTCTGGCCACCATCCTGCTGAAGGACATGGGTGAACCTCGCACCCTGCTCTCCACTGCCCTGGACCCCCCCAACCTCAACCACATCATCAGGACCGTCCTGCAGCTGAAAGAGGTCTGGCACCGGCACCGCGGCACCGCGGCACCGCGCACATCAACCTGACTGCTATAGAGATGCGCAGTGACGTCACCGCCCCTGTTCCGGAAGTCTTTTCCTCATTCATTTTTCTCATAGACTTTTCGAAAATGGTTAATAAAAACACGATTGCGCCGCGGCCAAAGCCAACTCGGGTCGTGACAAATCATGACAACAAACACAATATCGTCATATAATATATAATTAGGAAGAGGTAGAAAACGGCATGATACAAGACTTTTTGTTTCGTTTTTCATCTTAGAAATTATTTTATTGTCCCAAAAGTTTGTGTGTGTCATCATGATTCGTCACGACTCGAGTTGGCTTTGTCCGCGGCGTAATCGTCTTGATATAAATTATTTTCGAAAAGTCTATGAGAAAAATGAATGGGGAAAAGACAACCGGAACAGGGGCGGTGACGTCACTGCACATCTCTATAGTGCAGTGGTTTTCAACCAGTGGTCCTTGAGAGGGTTCCAGGTGGTCCCCAGGCTAAATGATGGAAAGTTGGTTTGACCAGTTGTAAATTTTTGAGAGCGTAAAAAATGAAACCAAATGGACCCTTGCGGGTCCATTTGGTTTCATTTTTACACTCTCAAACTCAAAAGTTAAAATATTTATCGTCTGAATTAGCCCAGGTTTAGGCTATTAGAGAATGGTCATTTTGATCTGTATGTTTGCCTGTTTTGTTTGTCATCGGATGGCTTTCCGTTGGCTTGAAATGCTGAATAAATAATAGTGTGCCCTGGGATCAAAAAGGTTGAAAACCACTGCTGTAGTAGTGTGACAATATTGTGCTGCAGTGATGAGGCTTTGTACTGTACTGTGTGGTCAGATGAGCATCCTGGTGCGCTCACTGTGCCTTAGAAATGCTGACATATCTACTGTATGCAGGGTTCCCGTGGGATCTTAAAAAGTCTTAAAAGCGTTGAATTTACGAGTTTGAAAATAATACCTTAAAAAGACTTTAAAAAGTCTTGAATTTTTATATCTAGGTCTTAAATTTTGTGCAGTTTGTAATTTCTACGTGTCGCATTGCTCCTCAAAATTTTCATTTGTCAACCGCGTGTTTGGTTTAAATAACGTAGCCAGAAAACGTTGCGGCGTAAACGTATCAATCATCAAGTAATTGATTTCTCGGTTACGCACCGAGAAAACAGAAAACTCTCTGAGTCAGACCTTTAGCTTTATGCATGCTGCGTGTCTGTTGCAACTTCAACAACAACTGATGTTATTATTGATGCTTTACTTGACTAATAAAAGTCCTGGAACTGAGAATGTAACCATTTCCCAATTGGGGGGGTAGGAGAAAATGGTATTGACACGGGTGATGAAGCCGCCCCAATGCCATTTTCTCCTGCCCCCCCAATTAGGAAATGTTACATCCGCTCGTTACGTTTTCTATAAATGGCCTTAAAAAGGTCTTAAAAAGACTTAAATTTGACTTTAAGAAACCTGTAGGAACCCTGTGTATGTGTGAAGTGCTGTGTCAGCATGCATTAGCACTCAGGGTCAGTGTTGTGAATTGGTTAAAGGGGAATTGCACCCATTTTCAACATTTTTTCTGAGAGAAAAAAAAAAGAAGCATCTAAAAAAGAAATCCATTAACATGGTGAAAACACATCTTGATGATGTCATCATTTCAAGATGTATTTTGTTAGTGGATTTCTTCAGACCTCCATTTCTTGGGAACACAGAATGGGGGAACCTTTTTATCATGTCCACCCAGCACCTCTAGGGTATACTAATGAGCCTTTAAGTGAGATGGACCATAGGGAATCCTGTGAGTGTAATTAAAATCACTAACAGAATGTGTCACGCTCTATTTGGGGTAGAGCGGTGTTAGACACAAATTTAATAACTAATTGCATGTTGTGGTGTGAGGTGCAGAGTCAGCCCTCAATACTAAGGGTGAAAACCAACACATTCCTGTGGTAGCCATAAATTTTACCCCCTCTCTCATGGCAAGATGGCAAGTCGAGATAAGGATGTCCTGAGTTGCAACTGAGTGAGGCACATGTAGACAGGACACTTCCTAGTTCCAAACCATTTCCTGGTGAAGACCCAATGGGGGGGTCTTCTGGTTTCATAGTGCACCAATGAGAGTCTAGCTAAGCAGCCCCTCTCTGGGTGCTTCTCCTCTCATACCAAGGGGTGGTCAGTCTCACACCATCTGACACAATGTGAACAGCTAAAGAAAGGGCCGGACTCACCACTGTATAAAAACCTTGCGATAGATAGCTTGCGGTAGCTTGCGTTGCTTGCTTGCTTGTAGTGCTTGCTTGCTTGCTTATGTGTATCTACTGCTGAGTAACCCACAGTAACTGACCCTTGGGGAAGTAATGAACCCTCATTTGCCAGTTACTAGTGATGTGAAGGCGGGAGGGAGATTATTGGAGTCCAACCGCTGAGTAACCTAACATAACCAAATGTATAGGAGTAGTGATTAACTATTACCCTAAAATAGGACAAAACCAGAGGAGGGTTAAGCCTTAAAGCAGTGCTTATTAGGTTCCTATGTGTGTAAAAGGGGATAGTGATCAATGTGTGAATGTATGTTTGTTTGTGTATTTCTAATGAAATAATAAAACCTACAAAGACACAGTCTTGTATATTTGGCATTAATAGAAGGCATTAGATACCGCAGAGTATTTTTACATGTGTAAGTCCGGCTCATTCTTGCTCCGTCTGGAACCGAGACGGCACAACATGGCCGAATCCAGAACAGAATGTTTTCTTTCTCATTTTGAGAGAGGAGATCCACCAGCAGCTATAGAGCGGTTTGCAACGTGATCAGTGGTCTGGGAACTAAACCCTAACTGAGAAATGTCTTTCTAATCCTAATACTAACCCCTAAACTAACTAGCTAGCTAACTAACTAACCAACCCAACACCTAAAGTGTGTGGACTAGAATCTGACAAAACGTGGACAGACGGAGAGAGGAAGTTTGAAGAAAAAAACAATGTATTGTAAAACTTAACACAACATTTCCACAGGGTTTAAACCACTACAAAAGATAAGTAAGATTAGCTATCTCCGACATAGATAAACTCTTCTTCAACAAAGATGGCGGATGTAAGATAGACAACACTGAAGTGTTCTACTTCTACCACAAACCTAAGCCTAAACGGAACCTCCAGCACGGACAAGTGCATGTGTAGTATTACGCGGAAGCGGGGATCGAACCCGGGACTCCCACTCGCCAGTCCAACGCACAACAAGTCGCGCCAATAAGGCTGAGCCCGATTGGCGGGGCTGTTGTGGCTGGCTCATGGCTGGGTGCTACATTCACCCCCTTGATCTTTTGGAGCGCGTCCTCGCGCTTCACACTTCACACCGCGGACCGCCGTACACGATGTCCCTCATGTGGACCCGCAAGGACGTAGACGGGTATATTGGGGATAACACCCGCACTCCAAATCCTGCCGACTACGCCAGATTGTAGTATTACGCGGAAGCGGGGATCGAACCTGGGACTCCCACTCGCCAGTCCAACGCACAACAAGTCGCGCCAATAAGGCTGAGCCCGATTGGCGGGGTTGTTGTCGCTGGCTCATGGCTGGGTGCTACACATGTCCACTAAGCTGGTTGTCCCACACAGCCCAGGAGGTGCAGGGCAGAGTCCCCCCGTCCCCTCCTGTCCACTAAGCTGGTTGTCCCACACAGCCCAGGAGGTGCAGGGCAGAGTCCCCCCGTCCCCTCCTGTCCACTAAGCTGGTTGTCCCACACAGCCCAGGAGGTGCAGGGCAGAGTCCCCCCGTCCCCTCCTGTCCTAATGCACCTCCGTTGTCAAGCCTAAACCTCGTCTAACGCCACCAGAAGACCAGGCCAAGACCTAAGCAGGTTGTCATGACCTGGTCTATGGTTGGTTTGCGACCTGGTTGCAACATGTCCTGATTTCTAATCAATAATGTCATTTGCATAATTGGTTAATTGTAACTATAAGGTCAAGGAAAAAAAACTATCAATCAATGTGCCCATTGTTCTATTGCAGGAGCGTCAAAGTCAGATACAGAGTGGGACAACATTTAAAACTGAACAAAGCCGCGGGCCAAGTTTGAGCCTTTTAAAGGGGAATTCCACCCATTAAAAAAAAAAAAAAAAAAAAAAAAAAAAAAAAAAAAAAAACGGGTCTGAAAGAAAAATCATTACCACGGTGAAATACATCTTGGTAATGTGATCAGATGTATTTCACCATGTTAATGATTTTTTTTTTCAGACCTCCATTTTTAGGAAATACAGAATTGGGGGAACCTTTTTTTTTATCATGCCCACATACACAACATCTCTGAGGTATATTAATGACATATTAAAATGGGTAATCTTCCCCTTTAATTTGATAATGAAATTACGCGGGCCAGAGTTTGACACCCATTCCATTGTATGTGCGTATAGATGGGAGCGCTGTCTGCAAAGAATGACACCAAAGGCCAGAATGAGGACGGTGAGTTGACCTTCGTGGGACGTGTCCTCGCCCACCTCCCTGTGGACATCCAGCTGGGGAAGATGATCGTTCTGGGACACGTCTTTGGATGCCTGGAGGAGACCCTGATCATAGGTCTGTGTGTGTGCTGTGGGTACAACGGAACCCTAATGCCAATAACCTGTTTGTGTGTCTGTATGTGTGTCTGAGTGCTAACAGGTCCTTGTATGTGTGTGTGTATGTGTGTCTGGGTACTAACAGGTCCTTGTATGTGTGTCTGTATGTGTGTCTGGGTACTAACAGGTCCTTGTATGTGTGTGTGTGTATGTGTGTCTGGGTACTAACAGGTCCTTGTATGTGTGTCTGGGTACTAACAGGTCCTTGTATGTGTGTCTGTATGTGTGTCTGGGTACTAACAGGTCCTTGTATGTGTGTCTGGGTACTAACAGGTCCTTGTATGTGTGTCTGGGTACTAACAGGTCCTTGTATGTGTGTCTGGGTACTAACAGGTCCTTGTATGTGTGTCTGGGTACTAACAGGTCCTTCCATCTCTTTCAGCTGCATCTCTGTCTCTGAAGAGCTTCTTTGCCATGCCTGCTCTGCAGCAGTTGGCCGGATACAGGTGAGAGCAGCCTTACAAGTCTCCATAAATCCTCCTACATTAACCAGAATGGTCTAATGCAGGGGTTTTCAACCTTTTTCATACCAGGGCCCACTATTTATGTCATTTGAGCCACGCAGGTACCACAATTTGTGAGATGAATGAACCTTGACTTCCACGTGTGTTTTATTGGACAGATTTACTGTTTTATTCTCCAGTTCTCTCTGGTTTAGGCCTGGTACACTGTGTTTTATTCCTGTTCTCTCTGGTTTAGGCCTGGTACACTGTGTTTTATTCCTGTTCTCTCTGGTTTAGGCCTGGTACACTGTGTTTTATTCCTGTTCTCTCTGGTTTAGGCCTGGTACACTGCCAAAAGCAAAGGACAGCTGAGACACCCGAAGGTGAGTGGAACTAGAGCCCTTCACAATCACAAAGCGGTGCTAATTGCATAAACATTTACTATATGTTTTTGTTTGTTTTTTGGGGTTTCATTTATACAACTGACAATATCGATTGCCTAAATACAACCCCAACTCCGTTGAAATTGGGACGTTGTGTAAAATGTAAATAAAAACAGAATGCATTGATTTGCAAATCGTTTTCAACCTCTATTCAGTTGAATACACCACAAAGACAATATATTTAATGTTCAAACTGATAAACTTTATTGTTTTTTGAAATTATACAATCTTTTGTAATTTGATCCCTGCAACACGTACCAAAAAAGTTGGGACGGGGGCAACAAAAGACTGGGAAAGGTCATGAATGCACAAATAACGCCTGTTTGGAACATTCCACAGGCAAACAGGTTAATCTTAAACAGTTTAATATCGTGATTGGGTATAACAGGACCATCCCAGTCGTTCACAATCAAAGATGGGGCGAGGTTCACCACTTTGTGAACAATTCTGTGAGAAAATCATCCAACGGTTTAAAAACAATGTTTCTCAACATTCAATTGCAAGCAATTTGGTGATTTCATCATCTACAGTCCATAATATAATCAAAACATTCAAAGAATCTGAAGAACTTGCTATACTAAAGCGACAAGGCCGAAAACCAACACCGAACACTTGTGACCTTTGATCCCTCAGGTGGCTCTGCATTAAAAACTGACATCATTGTGTGAAGGATATTACTGTGAGGACTCAGGAACACTCAGAAAACCATTGTCAGTTTACATAATTTGTCGCTACACCTGCGAGTGCAAGTTAAAACTCTACCATGCAAAGCAAAGCCATACACCAGAAAGGTTGGTTTGAAAAACAACCAGAAAAACAACCAGAAATACCTTCTCTGGGTCCACTATCATTAGAAATGTGGACTCATCAGACCACAGCACACTTTTCCACTTTGTGTCTAACCATTTCAAATGATATTGTACCCAGAGAAGGCATTTCTGGTTGTTTTTCTGGTTGTTTTTTCAAACCAACCTTTCTGATGTATGGCTTTGCTTTGCATGGTACATTTTTAACGCAGTTTTATCGCAGGTGTAGCGACAAATTATGTAAACTGACAATGGTTTTCTGAGTGTTCCTGAGTCCTCACAGTAATATCCTTCACACAATGATGTCAGTTTTTAATGCAGAGCCACCTGAGGGATCAAAGGTCACAAGTGTTCGGTGTTGGTTTTCAGCCTTGTCGCTTTAGTATAGCAAGTTCTTCAGATTCTTTGAATGTTTTGATTATATTATGGACTGTAGATGATGAAATCACCAAATTGCTTGCAATTGAATGTTGAGAAACATTGTTTTTAAACCGTTGGATGATTTTCTCACAGAATTGTTCACAAAGTGGTGAACCTCGCCCCATCTTTGATTGTGAACGACTGGGATGGTCCTGTTATACCCAATCACGATATTAAACTGTTTAAGATTAACCTGTTTGCCTGTGGAATGTTCCAAACAGGCGTTATTTGTGCATTCATGACCTTTCCCAGTCTTTTGTTGCCCCCGTCCCAACTTTTTTGGTACGTGTTGCAGGGATCAAATTACAAAAGATTGTATAATTTCAAAAAACAATAAAGTTTAGAGGTTGAAAACGATTTGCAAATCAATGCATTCTGTTTTTATTTACATTTTACACAACGTCCCAATTTCAACGGAGTTGGGGTTGTACAAAAGGATCATCCGATGATGATGATTGTTAGTGTTCTGACAGTAGAAGGTTTTTGTCTCTTCTACGATGAACTGGACTGGGAAAAGAGAACTGCATTCAGATCAAGAGGATCAAAGAGGTATACTGTAGGAATGTTTCTTGATAATGTGTTAACATGGTGATGATCCCTGCGACAAAAACAAAGGAAGGGAATAATTCTATTCCTCTGCTACTACAGAAGAAATGTTGGTGGGGGTAACCAATAGGGGTGGGACGATTCACTTACCTCTCTATACGATGCAATATTGATATTTAGGGTTCTGAATCGATTTATATTGCAATCCTTAGTGATGCTGCGATTCCATTTGATATATCCATATATCACATTTCTTTCCCCACAAATGACTGTGGTTTTATTATACTAGAACAAGGAGGATTCCACACATTTTCATTTTTTTCTGAGAGCGTACAAATGGAACCAAATGGACCCTGACGGATCCATTTGGTTTCATTTGTACACGCCCTCAAAAAACACAACTTGCTGATGTCAGTATCAAGTAAAATACAGTACAGTAAAATGTTGAAAATGGGCAGAATTCTGAACAATATGGACCAACTATAACCTTTTAAAACAATTTTAAACAATATAAATAACAGAATTCTGAACAATATGGACCAACTATAACCTTTTAAAACAATTTTAAACAATATAAATAACAGAATTCTGAACAATATGGACCAACTATAACCTTTTAAATCAATTTTAAACAATATATAAAACAAAAAGTTCATTCTTTCTGGCATGAACAAATTAACGAATAGATCTACATTATCATCAAAAAATGGATGTTGAACCTGGTGAATCGATGTTGATATCATGGCATTAAGAATTGCGATATATTGGCATATCAATTTTTATTTATTTATTTTTTTCCCAGCCCTATTAACCAAACCTTATGCTGGCCTAACCTGAAATAATTTTGGCCTTGAGAGACGGGGTTTATGACACTAGATTCTAGTTATTGACACTAAATGATAGTTTCTGATGCTAGGATCTACGTTTTGACACTAGAATCTACTTTCTGACGCTAGAATCGAGTTTTTGACACTAGATTCTATAGTTTCTGACACTAGATTCTAGTTTTTCTGAAAAATCTGTGCTCCTGTGTCAGTGATGCTAACATATTTCAAGCCAAGGACCACCAGAATTATCCATATTTCGCTGCAGACCGCCATCTGAAAACATGTTGTTCTCGGGGGTTCCCCAGAAGCGAAAAATTGAGATAAAATGTTTGCTTCCGAAATAATGTATTCAGAGATTTGCAGCACATTTTCACAATTTTTCAAAAATAGCAGAACAACAAGCTCATGTCGCGCCACCGAGTGGCGCGACATGAGCTTGTTGATCTGCTATTTTTCAACAGATAAAACACCAAAATGCGTTCAGTACACTAAGAGTTAAAAGTCTCAGACAGGCCGGTCGATCTGAATTGAATTCACCAAAGTGTACGCAGCTCCAATTATATGGTAGTGTGCGCCATTTTTTTTGGTAGTTAAAGTTTACTCTACTTTACTTTATTTTAATAATCCGTGCTTCCAGTGGAGCCAGGGCCCCACTGGAAATAACAGCTGGATGAAAATAATAACATTTAAGAACGGTACCGTATTTTCCAGACTATAAGGCGCACCTAAAAGCCTTTAATTTCCTAAAAAGTCCACACTGCGCCTTATAATCCTGCAGTGTGCCTTATATATGGATTGTTTGACTGAAGTAGCTTCTATTCTATGTAAACTGTAGTAGCTTCTATTCCCTGCGCCTTATAATCAGGTGCGCCTTATATATGAAAACAGTTCTAAAAGGTGCGCCTTATAGTGCGGAAAATACGGTAAATAAAACACATTCAGGGCAGCTAGTGATGAATGAGTTCTAAATGACCTCCATCCTTCTGTCCAGGTTGCAGAGCTGTTTGAAGACCTGAAGAAGCGCGTGGCCCAGTTCAACATGCTGGTTCCGGTTAGCCCAGCTCCCATGGACTACACAGACATGAACAAACAGAACTTCATCCTACAGGTTGGACTCAACAACACTCCTTCATTTGAAGAATAATTTACTTGAACATCTGGGCTCAGAATTCTTACCTCCTATTACTGCTTTTGCAATTTTAGGTCAAATCTGCAAGTAACATTTTCTTCTCCAAACAATTTAAGCACATCTGGTTGAAGGTTTTTAAATGCAGTTAACGAAAGCTCTCCTCACACAATTACCGTATTTTCCGCACTATAAAGCGCACCGGATTATAAAGCGCAGAGAGTAGAAGCTACTGCAGTTAACATAGAATAGAAGCTACTGCAGTTAACATAGAATAGAAGCTACTGCAGTTAACATAGAATAGAAGCTACTACAGTTAACATAGAATAGAAGCTACTACAGTTAGCATAGAATAGAAGCTACTACAGTTAACATAGAATAGAAGCTACTACAGTTAACATAGAATAGAAGCTACTGCAGTTAACATAGAATAGAAGCTACTACAGTTAACATAGAATAGAAGCTACTACAGTTAACATAGAATAGAAGCTACTACAGTTAACATAGAATAGAAGCTACTGCAGTCGAACGATCCATATATATAAGGCGCACTGGATTATAAGGCGCAGTGTGGATTTTTGAGAAAATTAAAGCCTTATAAGCTTTATAGTCCGGAAAATAGGGTAGTATTTGAAACTGATTAACGCAGTAATTTACTGTGTGTTTTTTTTTTCTCCAAACAATTTAAGCACATTTGGTTGAAGGTTTTTAAATGCAGATAACAAAAGCTCTCCTCACACAATTAACTGAATAAACAGAATAAGGCAGTAATTTGCTGCTAAATCAGACCTATCAATGTTAAATCGGTACATGAATCTCTCCTACCGTATTGTTTTAGGTGGTGATCGCTGGAGCCCACTACCCACACTACTTCATACCGTTTTAGGTGGTGATCGCTGGAGCCCACTACCCACACTACTTCATACCGTATATGTTTTAGGTGGTGATCGCTGGAGCCCACTACCCACACTACTTCATACCGTATATGTTTTAGGTGGTGATCGCTGGAGCCCACTACCCACACTACTTCATACCGTATATGTTTTAGGTGGTGATCGCTGGAGCCCACTACCCACACTACTTCATACCGTATATGTTTCAGGTGGTGATCGCTGGAGCCCACTACCCACACTACTTCATACCGTATATGTTTTAGGTGGTGATCGCTGGAGCCCACTACCCACACTACTTCATACCGTATATGTTTTAGGTGGTGATCGCTGGAGCCCACTACCCACACTACTTCATACCGTTTTAGGTGGTGATCGCTGGAGCCCACTACCCACACTACTTCATACCGTATATGTTTTAGGTGGTGATCGCTGGAGCCCACTACCCACACTACTTCATACCGTATATGTTTCAGGTGGTGATCGCTGGAGCCCACTACCCACACTACTTCATACCGTATATGTTTCAGGTGGTGATCGCTGGAGCCCACTACCCACACTACTTCATTGTTGTTGTTGTCTCCACCGAAGGTGGAGGACTATAAAACGCCCTCCGTCCGTGCACGTCCTAAATCTGTCCGTGGCACGAGGAATCTGTCTGTCCCATGATTACAGCATGATGAGGTAATCATTATAAAAGGGATTGAAAAAGGCCCTCTGTCCGTGCACGTCCTAAATCTGTCCGTGGCACGAGGAATCTGTCTGTCCCATGATTACAGCATGATGAGGTAATCATTGTTGTCTCCACCGAAGGTGGGGACTATAAAACGCCCTCCGTCCGTGCACGTCCTAAGTCTGTCCGTGGCACGACGAATCTGTCTGTCCCATGATTACAGCATGATGAGGTAATCATTATAAAAGGGATTATAAAAGGCCCTCTGTCCGTGCACGTCCTAAGTCTGTCTGTTGCACGACTATCTGTCTTGAATCTGTACCTGGGTACAGGTCTCTAGGAGGAGACCTGAGCTTGAGATGACGTCATGACGTCATGATGAGGTGGAGATAGAAGTGTGAAATAGAGATTTTTGTACGTAATGAAAAGAAGATAATGTAATACATAGCATATATATAGCATATATAAGGTGGGGACTATAAAACCCTCCGTCCGTGCACGTCCTAAGTCTGTCCGTGGCACGAGGAATCTGTCCGTCCCATGATTACAGCATGATGAGGTAATCATTGTCTCCACCGAAGGTGGGGACTATAAAACGCCCTCCGTCCGTGCACGTCCTAAGTCTGTCTGTCGCACGACTATCTGTCCTGAATCTGTCTGTCCCATGATTACAGCATGATGACGTTATAGTTGATATACTACTACCAGTGCACGTTCAAACCTGAGCCCGGACGGTGGAGACCTGGGTAGAGGTCCTTAGGAGGAGAGCTGAGCTTGAGAAGCTTGAGATGACGTCATGATGAGGTCATAGGTATGAAGGTCATAGGTCATAGGTATAAAACGCCCTCTGTTCGTGCACGCAGCCCGTCCGTCCCCCGAATCTGTCTGTCCCACGACTGTCTGTCCGTGCACGCAGGCCGTCACAGGTGGTGACTATAAAACGCCCTCTGTCCGTGCAGGTAGCCCGTCCGTGCCCTGGATCTGTCCGTCCCATGACGTCATGATGACGTCATAGTTGACACACTAGTGCTAGTACACGTTCAAACCTGAGCCCGGACGGTGGAGACCTGTGCCCCGTAGGGGCACAATCTTGTTGTCTCCACCGAAGGTGGAGGACTATAAAACGCCCTCCGTCCGTGCACGTCCTAAATCTGTCCGTGGCACGAGGAATCTGTCTGTCCCATGATTACAGCATGATGAGGTAATCATTGTTGTCTCCACCGAAGGTGGGGACTATAAAACGCCCTCCGTCCGTGCACGTCCTAAGTCTGTCCGTGGCACGACGAATCTGTCTGTCCCATGATTACAGCATGATGAGGTAATCATTATAAAAGGGATTGTAAAAGGCCCTCTGTCCGTGCACGTCCTAAGTCTGTCTGTTGCACGACTATCTGTCTTGAATCTGTACCTGGGTACAGGTCTCTAGGAGGAGACCTGAGCTTGAGATGACGTCATGATGAGGTCATGATGAAGGTGGGGACTATAAAACGCCCTCCGTCCGTGCACGTCCTAAGTCTGTCCGTGGCACGACGAATCTGTCTGTCCCATGATTACAGAATGATGAGGTAATTGTTGTCTCCACCGAAGGTGGGGACTATAAAACGCCCTCCGTCCGTGCACGTCCTAAGTCTGTCCGTGGCACGACGAATCTGTCTGTCCCATGATTACAGCATGATGAGGTAATCATGGGGACTGTGTATGTTTGTCTCCACCGAAGGTGGGGACTATAAAAGGCCCTCTGTCCGTGCACGTCCTAAGTCTGTCTGTCGCACGACTATCCGTCCTGAATCTGTCTGTCCCATGATTACAGCATGATGACGTTATAGTTGATACACTAGTACCAGTGAACGTTCAAAGCTGAGCACAGACTATGGAGACCTGAGTACAGGTCTCTAGGAGGAACCCTGAGCTTGAGAAGCTTGAGATGACGTCATGATGAGGTCATAGGTATGAAGGTCATAGGTTATGGATATAAAACGCCCTCTGTTCGTGCAGGCAGCCCGTCCATCCCCGAATCTGTCTGTCCCACGACTGTCTGTCCGTGCACGCAGGCCGTCTGTCATGAGGTCATGACGACATGACCTCATGACTGACCCCAGATATTTTTTTTCTTGAACTATTCCATAGAATTTGAATGATTTTTTATTTGCAACTGAAATGAAATAGAAATTTCAAATTCAGAAAAGACATTAGTGTTTTATATATATTAGAATAATATCATCAATTCTTGAGCCCGGACGGTGGAGACCTGTGCCCCGTAGGGGCACAGGTTATCTATGTATATATGTTTTAGGTGGTGATCGCTGGAGCCCACTACCCACCCTCATTTGTTGTCTCCACCGAAGGTGGGGACTATAAAACGCCCTCCGTCCGTGCACGTCCTAAGTCTGTCCGTGGCACGACGAATCTGTCTGTCCCATGATTACAGCATGATGAGGTAATCATTATAAAAGGGATTATAAAAGGCCCTCTGTCCGTGCACGTCCTAAGTCTGTCTGTTGCACGACTATCTGTCTTGAATCTGTACCTGGGTACAGGTCTCTAGGAGGAGACCTGAGCTTGAGATGACGTCATGATGAGGTCATAGGTAAGAGATACGGTGGAGATAGAAGTGTGAAATAGAGATTTTTGTACGTAATGAAAAGAAGATAATGTAATACATAGCATATATAAGGTGGGGACTATAAAACGCCCTCCGTCCGTGCACGTCCTAAGTCTGTCCGTGGCACGAGGAATCTGTCCGTCCCATGATTACAGCATGATGAGGTAATCATTGTCTCCACCGAAGGTGGGGACTATAAAACGCCCTCCGTCCGTGCACGTCCTAAGTCTGTCTGTCGCACGACTATCTGTCCTGAATCTGTCTGTCCCATGATTACAGCATGATGACGTTATAGTTGATATACTACTACCAGTGCACGTTCAAACCTGAGCCCGGACGGTGGAGACCTGGGTAGAGGTCCTTAGGAGGAGAGCTGAGCTTGAGAAGCTTGAGATGACGTCATGATGAGGTCATAGGTATGAAGGTCATAGGTCATAGGTATAAAACGCCCTCTGTTCGTGCACGCAGCCCGTCCGTCCCCCGAATCTGTCTGTCCCACGACTGTCTGTCCGTGCACGCAGGCCGTCACAGGTGGTGACTATAAAACGCCCTCTGTCCGTGCAGGTAGCCCGTCCGTGCCCTGGATCTGTCCGTCCCATGACGTCATGATGACGTCATAGTTGACACACTAGTGCTAGTACACGTTCAAACCTGAGCCCGGACGGTGGAGACCTGTGCCCCGTAGGGGCACAATCTTGTTGACACCGTATATGTTTTAGGTGGTGATCGCTGGAGCCCACTACCCACACTACTTCATACCGTATATGTTTTAGGTGGTGATCGCTGGAGTCCACTACCCACACTACTTCATACCGTATATGTTTTAGGTGGTGATCGCTGGAGCCCACTACCCACACTACTTCATACCGTATATGTTTTAGGTGGTGATCGCTGGAGCCCACTACCCACACTACTTCATACCGTATATGTTTTAGGTGGTGATCGCTGGAGCCCACTACCCACACTACTTCATACCGTATATGTTTTAGGTGGTGATCGCTGGAGTCCACTACCCACACTACTTCATACCGTTTTAGGTGGTGATCGCTGGAGTCCACTACCCACACTACTTCACGCAGGGAGAGATTGATGAACAGCTGACCTCTAGAGAGATGTGTGGCTACGACCCCAAAACCGCCGTGATGGTATGATGGCAAAATGCCTTGAAATGTACTTCAGCTTTCTGTTTATGCATCAGGGCTTGACACTAACACTTGCCCGCCTGCCCGGGGCAAGTAAAAAAAATGGTGGGGCAAGTGAAGACTGCTACCTGGTTGCCCGATCGGGCAAGTGTGCGATTTAGTGCACTATAACACTACACAAGATAAATTTGTCTTGAAGGCAGTCATTGCGCTCTGCCTCTGTGTCTTTCACTGCTTTCTAGATATCTCTACCTATCTCTCTCCCAGGTCCATTTGGTTCCAAACTATCATTTTGCTGGGGTCAGGGACCACTGGGTCTGTGACCACTATGGGCTAATTAAGATAATAAATTTTAACTCTTGAGAGCGTAAAAATGAAACCAAATGGACCCGCAAGGGTCCATTTGGTTTCATTTTTACGCTCTCAAGATCTGGTTAACCAACTTAGCTGGGGACCACCTGGAACCCTCTCAGGGACCACCTGTTGAAAACCCCTGGTTTAAAGCACCCAAGTAGGAAGTAACCTTAAATGTAAAATTTACAATATATTTTTGGGGGGCAAGTGACCATGACCTGAGGGCAAGTAGAACCTGACTTGCACTTGCCCGACGGGCAAGTGCCTCGGAGACATTAGTGTCAACTCCAGCATTGTTTGAGACGTACAGTGCGTTTTAAGGCGGGCGATGGACAAGCATCGTCGGCCGATTTGGCCGAAAAGCTCAGCATTTTTTATCTTTCCGGCCGACACCAGAACGTCGCCCGTTCTGCTGCTGTCGCCCGAATCGGCGGCTCCAATAGAGAAATAATAGCATTCATTTCATTCATTCATTCATGTCGGGCGACGTCGCTTTATCATCGCCCACCGCCCCCCCGCCGTTAAAATGTAGGGTTATTTTTCTTGTGAAAGGAACCCTCTTTTAACTTGTGCTGGAAAATGGAAAGCAAGTAGATTGTTGTTGTTGTTGTTTTTATCTGGGTTGCTACAATCATGACCAGTTTGGGACATGTGCACTACGTAACTTAATATATTGCATAATATATTACCAAAATGCAGTAACTTGTAATATAAATATATTACTTAACTATAACAATCTAATATATTATACTTTTCTTTCTGCATTACTGCATTACTTTCAATATTACTTACTGCCAATCTGTTTCGTTGAAAATGTTCTTGAGAAATTATCTTGACGGCTGCAGAAGTTAAATAATTAATTATTTTATATAATTTGTCATAAAGTTATTATTTCAGGAGTGACGTTTTTTCAAGTTGATTGATTTCATGGATTTGGCCAGATAGCCAAGTGCGCTTGCTTTATTGTAGGTATGCCACTGGTCTACGCAATATTTGATTAATAGTTATACATCATTATATATTTTGTAAAAAAGTTTTTTTTAAGTAATATGTAATAGTAATATTAATATATTCACTTGCTCAGACAGTAATATTGTAATATAATATATTGCTTTAAAATGAAGGTAATAATTAATAAGTAATATATTAACAAGGTAAGGAATATATTCCCAACACTGATCATGACGTAATCCCATCACTATTTTACTGCAGATTAGAGCTTTTACAGCTGCCATCTGACTGGCGCTCTTATAAACCCTCATATGGACAAGAAGTTACCATACGGAGAAAAATACTTAAATACTAAATACTACACGGCCAATGATTAAAAATATAAAGCACAATACCAGTTGGTGTTACTGTTACCAAAGTTGGAAATAATGGACCAAAGTTAGAAAAGATACCATTTAAAAACATAATTCAGCAATAATAGTTCAGAAATCTAACTTTTTTCTTTTTTTACATTGTTGAAAGATTTGATAGTGTGTGAAGAGCCTTAACATACATGTACGTGTATGTGTGTGTGTGTGTGTGTGTGTGTGTGTGTGTGTGTGTGTGTGTGTGTGTGTGCGTGTGCGCGTGCGCGTGCGCGTGCGGTCAGGTCAGAAACCTTCCTCAGTACAGCTTCCTGTACTACAAACAGCTCCAGTCTCTGTTCCGTCAGTGTGGACAGGTCAAGGCCATCTCCTTTGAGAGCTCCAGGTAAATGATTACATTACATCAGTGGTTTTCAACCTTTTTGACTCCAGGGACCACCATTTATTCAGCATTTGAGCCACCTGTTGAAAACCCCTGCATTACATTAAGACTTTCCTTCTTACAAAGAATGCTACAGAATGGGCTCCACTTCATTACTGCTTTTACAGCTGTTTATGACCACTGGTTTTCAACCAGTGGTCCCTGAGAGGATTGATTGAATCAATGAATTAATTAATGATTGTTTTATTAACAGAGATGAGAATTACAGTACAATTCAACTACATCAAATCTGACAGAGCTGATTGGACACACTAGTTAAGCATACACTTGTTTACAATAGTGTCCAACTTGTTCATTTCATTAAGGGATTCAAATACATACAAAACAACTACTTCAGTGAAGTCAGAAGCAGCAAATCATGGAGGTAAAATCATAGTGGAGGTAAAAATGGAAAAGAGAAATGTACAATGAGGAGAGGCGGGGTGGGTGGGGGGATTTTATATACATTTTTGTTTTACAGAGGCCAGTTTCGAATTTAAGCCATCCCAGGTTTCCAGGTGGTCCCCAGGCTAAATGATGGACATTCGGTTAACCAGATGTAACTCTTTGAGAGTGTAAAAATGAAACCAAATGGACCCGCAAAGAGTTAAAATATTTATCTGAATTAGCCCAAATCTAAACGACTAGAGAATGTCATTTTGATCTGTGCTGTTTTGTTTCTGAAATCCAGCCTGGAATTGTGGACAAAAGCTAAATGAATCTTTAGGTTTGGGGTCTGTGGGACTAAAATACCGTAAAATACCAAATAACAGCCCAGTACCTAATAAGCGCCCGGGGTCCGAATGGATTTTGCATAATAACAGCCCGGGCTATTATTTGGTATTTTACGGTATCATGAAATGGTAGTCCGTGGCTCAAATTCTGAATGTGTGTGTGTGTGTGTGTGTGTGTGTGTGTGTGTGTGTGTGTGTGTGTGTGTGTGTGTGTGTGTGTGTGTGTGTGTGTGTGTGTGTGTGTGTGTGTGTGTGTGTGTGTGTGTGTGTGTGTGTATGTATATATGTAGTGGTCCCTGGTATGAAAAAGGTTGAACAGCAGTGGTTTCTGCCCATGTTGTGTCCTCAGAGCGTATGTGGAGTTCCACAGGACATCCAAGGGCTCTGGAGTTCTCCCTGAAGTCACCCTGGCTCTGTTCCTGAACCTTCAGAGCCTGCCCCTGGACCTGATGGTGTACCTGAACGATGACGTGGAGGACTACGCCCACAACCAGGGCAAAACCATCGCTCACATGAAGTACTCACGGTACGGAAGGAGGGAATTTTAAATTCTTAAAACTGATCTTAACCCATTGTGTCCTGATCAGATTCTAGTTTCTGATGCTAGATTCTAGTTCCTCTCAGTAGACTGTAGTTTCTAAAGTTATATTCCAGTTTTGACACTAAATTCTAGTCCATGACACTAAATTCTAGTTTGTGACACTAAATTCTAGTTTGTGACACTAAATTCTAGTCCCTGGCACAAGGTTCTAGTTTTTCTGGAAAAATCTCTTCGTGGGTCAGTGATTCCTAACATATTTCATAGGAAGGACCCCCAGAAATATCTATTATTTGGCTGTGTACCCCCATCTGTTCTAGGAATCCCCCAGAAGCAAAGGTTTGAGTTAAAAATGTTTGCTTCCGAAATAATGTATTCAAAGATTTGCACCACATTTTAACTTTTTTTTTTTTCAAAAATGGCAGAACTACAAGCTCATATCGCGCCACTCGTGGCGTGATATGAGCTTGTAGATCTCATCTGCTATTTTTCAACAGATAAAACACCAAAACGCGTTCAGTACACAAAGGGTCAAAGGGGGCACGGTGGAACAGTGGTTAGTGCTGTAGCCTCACAGCTAGAAGGTCCTGGGTTCGATTCCCGCTAGGGGCGCTGCTGTGGGTGCTGGCGGCGTGTCCGCTCCTCCGCATCATCAGTGCTTGCATGTTCTCCCCGTGTCCCCTAGGGTAGATACCCTCACATGTTCTCCCCGTGTCCCCTAGGGTAGATACCCTCACATGTTCTCCCCGTGTCCCCTAGGGTAGATACCCTCACATGTTCTCCCCGTGTCCCCTAGGGTAGATACCCTCACATGTTCTCCCCGTGTCCCCTATGGTAGATACCCTCACATGTTCTCCCCTCTGTGTCCCCTAGGGTAGATACCCTCACATGTTCTCCCCTCTGTGTCCCCTAGGGTAGATACCCTCACATGTTCTCCCCGTGTCCCCTATGGTAGATACCCTCACATGTTCTCCCCGTGTCCCCTAGGGTAGATACCCTCACATGTTCTCCCCGTGTCCCCTAGGGTAGATACCCTCACATGTTCTCCCCGTGTCCCCTAGGGTAGATACCCTCACATGTTCTCCCCGTGTCCCCTATGGTAGATACCCTCACATGTTCTCCCTGTGTCCCCTAGGGTAGATACCCTCACATGTTCTCCCCGTGTCCCCTAGGGTAGATACCCTCACATGTTCTCCCCGTGTCCCCTAGGGTAGATACCCTCACATGTTCTCCCCGTGTCCCCTAGGGTAGATACCAAATGGACCCGCAAGGGTCCATTTGGTTTCATTTTTACACTCTCAAGAGTTACATCTGGTTAACCAACTTAGCTGGGGACCACCTGGAACCCTCTCAGGGACCACTGGTGGTCCCTGGACCACTGGTTGAAAACCCCTGCCATAAAGTATCAGGACATCTCTACTACTAACTAACCCAACGTTTCAACGGCGGTGTACGGTGGACGATGATGAAGCCACGTCGCCCGGCATCCATTATTTCTCTATTGGAGCCGCCGATTCGGGCGACAGCAGCAGAACGGGCGACGTTCCGGTGTCGGCCGGAAAGATAAAAAAATGCTGAGCTTTTCGGGCCAAATCGGCCGACGATGCTGTCCATCGCCCAACGTCGCCCGCCGTTAAAACCTAGGGTAACTACAGCTGTGTCACCACTAAACCAACAGCATTTCATCATTGAAAACAGAAAACTCTCTGAGTCAGACCTTTAGCTTTATGCATGCTGCGTATCTTAGGCTATTATTGATTCTTTACTTGCCTAATGCCCAAGTCCTGTAATCAAAAATGGTATGGGTGCGGCTCCGCGCCATGGGTGACGAACAAGAATGTCCAATATAAATTCATTATGAATATTCTTCACCCTTTTCTCCTTCTTTAACCTTGTATTAACTATTTATTCAATAATACATTGCCATAATGACACACCAAACCATGACTTGCTTTCATATCATTTGTGCATTTTCTTTTCTTTTTTTTTATATACACAGACGATGAATATTAGATGAATATTTTTCTCCTGTTTGCTCAGAGCATCTGGCTGTAGAGCCGTTCATAAGTCGGCCACAAAAAAGAGAAAGAAAACAAATGACCAATTCCCTTGAACTGCATACAATACAAATCCACCAGAGATAAGACTGTATCTGGCAAACTGGGAACTAGTGGGTTGGTCAATGCCGCCCTCTAGTGGGCAAAACTACAAGGAGGGAATTTAAGGTGGTCAAATTGTAGAGACAACCTCTAGATATGAAAAGTATCAGGTTTTTAACAGATTGGGAGTCAGACTTCGGCCTTGTGTGATCAGGATACTACCCAGAGGCCAATGGGAAGATGCTCAAACCTCCACTGCTTCCTGACTCTAGGAGGGTACAATATCGGTGTGTGTGTGTGTGTGTGTGTGTGTGTGTGTGTGTGTGTGTGTGTGTGTGTGTGTGTGTGTGTCTGTGTGTAAGTAAGTAAGTAAGTAAGTAAAGTTTATTTATAGAGCACCTTTCACAGACAGTCAGTCACAAAGTGCTTTAACAACAGAAAGGTAAAACAATAATAATCAATAAACAAGCCAAGTAATAAGGTAATAGTAATAATAAAGCAGTGAGTTAAAAAGAAACCAAAGTTAAAAAGAGTTAACAAGAAACAGAACAATTAGCATTACACCAATTAGGCCTAGCCAATGCAATTATGAAAGGCCTGTTTAAAAAGATGAGTTTTCAGCATTCGTTTAAAAATGTCCACAGAGTCTATAGTTCCTAATTGGAGGGGGAGCTGGAGATTGGAGGTTCCATAGCCTAGGGGCAAAACCAGAAAAGGCTCGATCGCCTTTGGTTATTAATTTAGTAGGTGGAACTCAACAAGGCCTGGGAGGCAGATCGGAGTGACCTTCTGTGTGTGTGTGTGTGTGTGTGTGTGTGTGTGTGTGTGTGTGTGTGTGTGTGTGTGTGTGTGTGTGTGTGTGTGTGTGTGTGTGTGTGAGCAGTAGGGTACCCTGAGCGTTCCAGAGAGAGGCAGTGTGTTGGTGTTTCTTCCAGGACTCAGAGAGATCCAGTACATGCAGGAGGCTTTGTCCAAACTGGTGCACAAAAGGTAAGGAGTTAAAACCCTAAAAAAAACACATCTGTTTAGTCTATATCAGGGCTGGGCAATTATTTTTTCCCAAGGGGCCAAATGAGATCCATAAAATATTGTGGAGAAGCCAAGACTAAAGGCTGAACTAAAGTGTGCGTAATGTTAATTTAATTTCAAGATAGAAAGTAAGCATTTTGACACCAGGTCCCTCTATTTATTCAGAATTTGAGCCACGGACCACCATTTGATAACAATTTCGCCCCACAGACCCAACACTAAAGATTTCTTTTAGTTTTGTCCACAATTCCAGGCTGGATTTCACAAACAACAAAAACAGGCAAACAGAGATAAAAATGACCTTTTTTCATTCTATGGCTAACTTAGATTTAAACAAATAGAGACAGAATATGAACAAAAATGTCCATAAGAAAATAATATTTAAAGGTTATAAATTTATTTGCGTTAGAGCTTGTGAAATAAGTATTTGATCCCTAAGCACAACCTGACTTAGTACTTGGTGGAAAAACCCTTGTTGGCAAGCACGGAAGTCGTAGTTGGTCACCAAGTTTGCACACATCTCAGGAGGGATTTTGGCCCACTCCTGGTTAGATCTTCCCTCCAAATTTTGAAGGTTTCGAGGCTGTTGCTTGCCAACTCAAAGCTCAATCTCCCTCCATAGATTTTCTATAGGATTAAGGTCTGGAGACTGGCTAGGCCACTCCATGAGCTTAATGTGCTTCTTCGTGAGCCACTCCTTTGTTGCCTTGGCCGTATGTTTTGGGTCGTTGTCATGCTGGAAGACCCAGCCACGATGCACCATGACCAAGACGGTTTGATGACATATGTAAATCATTCACAATAAAATTCTGAAATATTAAATTTCCAATATTTCCATCAGTCCCCACCATACAGACGTCAGACGGTGCGTAATCACCACCATGCTGTTACGTCACCCGCAGGGTGGACGCGCGCAGACGGACGCGCGGACAGACAGACAGATGTGTGGACGGACGGACAGACATGGGGCAAAATATAGACCTTACGGTGGAGACAATAAATCCAGGAAAGTTGCTGCAGTCGGTTGGTTCACTGATAAACAAATATATCCAAAATGTACTGGAAAAACTGTTGAAATGAACAAAACTATCAAAACTAACTATCAGAGTCACCCACACAGGGTGACTGTTACATCACCCTGTCACTGCCAGTGACTCACCATACCGTAAGGTGGTGACTGTTACATCACCCTGTCACTGCCAGTGACTCACCATACCGTAAGGTGGTGACTGTTACATCACCCTGTCACTGCCAGTGACTCACCATACCGTAAGGTGGTGACTGTTACATCACCCTGTCACTGCCAGTGACTCACCATACCGTAAGGTGGTGACTGTTACATCACCCTGTCACTGCCAGTGACTCACCATACCGTAAGGTGGTGACTGTTACATCACCCTGTCACTGCCAGTGACTCACCATACCGTAAGGTGGTGACTATGTTAGACCCCTGCAGGCAACTGTTATGTCACCCTGTGACGTAACAGCAGCAGTTGCACGGACGGACGGACGGACGGACAGACAGGGGGTGAATCATAGTCACCATCTTACAGTGGAGACAACAACAATCATAACCCCCCTATAAGCACTGTGTGGGACAATTGGGTCTGACCCAACCAAGCAGGCACCCAAGTGCTTGCTTGGGTCTAAGAGCACACTTAGCGCATCCGGTAGACCAGTGGTTTTCAACCTTTTTCATACCGGGGCCCACTACAGTATTTATTCAACATTTGAGTCACGGACCACCATTTGATGGCATTTTAGCCCCACAGACCTTTTGTTTTTGTTCACAAATTCCAGGCTGGATTTGAGAAACAAAGCAGTCAAAACATACAGATCAAAATGACCATTAATCTACTACATTCTCTAGTTGTATAGACTTGGGGCTATAATTCACATGGCCATCCGCTGCCCGCCACCCGCAGCTTTAATAATATCGCCTGGCGTTTTGCAGGCGGCGCCAATAGTCCCGCATCTGGGCGGGCGTGACGCGGTGGGCAGCGACCACGACGCGCTGAGCGTTGACCAGGCGTGCATAGCGGTCGCCACCGACGCCACCGGCGGGGAAGAACTCTTCAGGGAAGTACTCTTCGACGGGGAACAGGTCGGGGCTCGGCGGGGGCGTGATGGCAACGCCCAGCCTCTCCAGGGCCATGCCCACATGGACGTCCTCAAAGGGCGAGAAGAGACGGGGGACCACGCCGCCCCCTCCCAGCGAGGCGCTGTAGATCCGCCCAGCCAGGTCCGAGGAGAGCAGGTAGGCCGGCCCGCTGCAGTAGTCTGGGTACGTCTCGCCCGGATACTCCTCCTCGGACACGTACCACTTAGAGCGCGCGTCTCGGAAGGGCCGTTTGCCCTTCAAGACCAGACCCGTGATCAGGCTCCTCCTCAGAGGAGGAGGAGGAGGCTCCCGGCGCCAGCCCAGAACCTCATGGACCAGGTACTGGGTGTTGACGAAGACGTCGCTGTCTGCCTTCATGACGTAGGCGGCCCCGGGGCAGTGGCGCGCCACCCAGTTCAGGCCCATCAGGGTCTTGACCGTCAGGTTGCGGTAGGTGTCCTTAAAGTCCTGCTGGAGGATGTCTCCGTGCCTCCGGTTCTCCTCCTCCAGCAGGGAGCGCCACTGCTCCTCCTCCTCCTCCGTCCTTCCCAACAGGAACAGCCGCAGCACCCGCGGCCCGTCGCCTGCACCCGGGGAACGGCTCCTCTCCACCCGCGGCCCGTCGCCTGCACCCGGGGAACGGCTCCTCTCCACCCGCGGCCCGTCGCCTGCACCCGGGGAACGGCTCCTCTCCACCCGCGGCCCGTCGCCTGCACCCGGGGAACGGCTCCTCTCCACCCGCGGCCCGTCGCCTGCACCCGGGGAACGGCTCCTCTCCACCCGCGGCCCGTCGCCTGCACCCGGGGAACGGCTCCTCTCCACCCGCGGCCCGTCGCCTGCACCCGGGGAACGGCTCCTCTCCACCCGCGGCCCATCGTCGCCTGCACCCGGGGAACGGCTCCTCTCCACCCGCGGCCCATCGTCGCCTGCACCCGGGGAACGGCTCCTCTCCACCCGCGGCCCATCGTCGCCTGCACCCGGGGAACGGCTCCTCTCGGCGCCCCACGTCTCCCGTATGGCGCTGCGCTGCTCCACCTGGTGAGCCTCGGTGGGAATCAGCAGCACCAGGAAGGGCTGCTCCTCTTCCTCAAGGCATTTGGCCTCCTGGTTGATGAGGTAGCGGAACGGCCCAGCGGCAGGCGACAACGGCGGCCAAGGCGGCGCACTGCCGTTGTTGTCGTTGTCGGCGGGTTCTCCTGGTGGCGCCAGAGGCCAAGAGGACGCCGGCAGACCAGCCGTCTGGATCCAGCCGCTTACGTTGAACCTTTCTGGCTGAGACACCTCAGTCTGGTCATGGGGCTTTGAACCTGCAGCGTCCTGAGGACCACCGGGCTGAGACACCTCAGTCTGGTCGTGGGGCTTTGAACCGGCACCGTCCTGAGGAGCACCGGGCTGAGACACCTCAGTCTGCTCGTATTGATGCCAGGCCAAGACCAAGACCCAGGCCAGGAGACAGGACAAGAGCAGCAGGATGGTAGCGACGGTGAGCACATAGCGGCGGAAGAGGAATCTACTCTGCATGGTCATTGATATTCTGATGCTGAACAGCTATCACGGACCTATACTGCTTTTTAAGCATGTTTTAGTTACGTCATCAAGAAGTTGACAAAACAGTCAAACATACAGTAGATCAAAATGACCATTAATCTTCTACATACTCTAGTTGTGTAGACATGGGCTAATTCACATGATGAATATTTTCAAGGTTCAAGGTTCTTTATGTCACTCCAGTGTATGTCAGGACATATAGCCTACAGTACAGGGATGAAATAACGTTTCCATTGTTCCCCAGTGCAATAAGACAATAGACACTGCAATAAGAAAAAGGACAAATACAAACAATTTTAAGTTTTCACTTGAGAGTGTATAAATGACGGACGTGCGCGGACAGACGGACGGACAGACAGACGGACAGGGTGCGAATTATAATCACCACCTTACGGTGGAGACAATAATCTACACAATTAGAAAAGAATCATTATTTTGAGAACAACATTGTCAAGCTCTTCAATTAAATTTGCAGATTCCCTGCTTGAAAGGGACGGTACAGTCCACACAGTGTTTAAACTGGGTTTCACTCGTACAGTGACCACACGTTTGTCTTCTTTTTACTCTTCTTAACTTAGTTTTTCAGTTGAGTAAAGCTGTACGTGTAGGTACTGTAGGTATTGGCACAGGGGAAAAACCTTGGAGTGCAAACATTTTGCCAGTTTATTTCTCCTAAATTGTAACTCCAACTTGAAAATCCTTAGTTTTGGGTCTGAGAGACTAAACATCGAGTTACATCTAGTTAACCAACTTTCCATCATTTAGCCTGTGGACCACCTGGAATCCTCTCATGGACCACTGGAGGTCCCCGGACCACCTGTTGAAAAGCCCTGCTTTAGGCTACTAAACTAAAGTTGTATTTGCCTGGGGCTGCCGCTGCCCTCGTCTCTTCATTCCTACACAACAACCGTCATTGGTTATTATTATTGTCGACCTAATCAATCTATCAACTTGATGACAGACTGCTCTATACAGGCAACATCAGTGCGGGGACCACCGACCACTGCTTAAACGTGTATGCATGTAGTTGATATTGGCCACGAAGTCACGTTTTCAAAATCACACGTCTGCATTACGATGGGAGATTTGTGTCCGTGCGCTCAAATGTTCTACTCAAAAACACACAGTTTCACCGCTCGGCAATAAATCCTTGGCGCAGCGCGGACATGCGTCTGACGGTGGCGTGGCATAGGTCTCGCTGTAAGCACAGGACTATCCCGCACCCATCGTAGAAAAATAAAACTCAGGTCCGGGACGATTGAAAGTGATGGTCGCTTTCTTGTCCAACTCCACGGGAAACAACAGTGATCTGCTTGCGGCTACAATGAATGAAGGAAGGGGAGGGGTCGATGTTACAGCCAGTAGTAGAGCAGTTGCGACATTGAGGGGGCAGAAAACAGCGAGCGGCCTACTTAAAGTAGAGCGTGATTCACAACGGCCATGCTCGTGTAACATGGATACTATTAGGCATACTACAAAACTATTTAAAGTAAAGTGGTACAGCGGCCGTGCCCGTCCAACATGGACTAAGTGGTTTAAGAGAATTAAAGCTGGCCTGTCGCCTGAGGACTTGTCACAGATAGCTGTCCCAATGCTGAATAAAAGTATGTAGAGCAGCCACCATTACACATTTCCATGGAAGTGAACGGAGATGTCGCAACTCTGGGTTATTTGCCTTTCTGTGTGGTGCAACTCTGCCTTTCTCTATGGCTCTGGTAGAGTTGCACCCAGTTGTGCTAGGTCTGGACCGTAGCTTTTTGACGTCACGATATTCCAAGGAATTAATTTACTTCATTTTATATTAGCCGCTGTGGACGCAGTAGGAGCGCAATTAGTGGCTAAGAACATTGCGGTAGTAGTAAGCAACTATCTTGTGAAGTTTGGTGCAATATGAGCTTGCGGATCTTCTGTGATGGTGTCAAAACTGTTTTGCCTGTGTTACTCCAACTGAGTAGATGTGATGTGGTGTGATGTGATGTATCACAGAAACAATACAACAATTTACTATTTTTAATCGCAAACAGATTTCACACCCAGAACCTTTTCCACTGGATGGATTTCAGGGTATACCGACCATGTCATTATTCCGACCTCTCATAATTCCGACTTCCCATAATCCCAAAATCCTGTTCTTCCGATGGTGGGAAAAACGGGATGTCGGACCTATGGGAGTTCTTATTTTTTGGCTTTTTTCAGAATTATGGGAGGTCGGAATACTGGGTGGACACCACCGAACCGGTGCATGCAATGGGGGAAGAAGCCAATCAGGGTAACCAATAAGGGCTACCATTGATCCAAAACCGCACTGTTCTGTCCTCCCATTGTTAAAAAAAAATACTTAACACTATCTCTAAAACTCACCCGCAACATAACACGCTGCAGTGTGGACACACAGTGTGTGTGTGTGTGTGTGTGTGTGTGTGTGTGTGTGTGTGTATATGTGCCAAATTCAGGTGAATAATTGTTAAATATCTGCATCAGGTAAGTTACATTAAGATAAGTCGATCTACACAATTAGAGAATGTAGAAAAATTTCTACAAAATGTACATGTTCGCTCCTAATGATACCAACATCAAATTGTTTAATTTAGGTCTGGAAGTCTAAATAAATGTCATCAAATGGAGGTCTGTGGCTCAAATGAAGAATAAATGATTGACCTTGATATGAATATTCTCGAAAAACACTCATTTAAGGTATATTTAGAACTCATAAAAATATGCGATTAAATTGCGATTAATCAATGACTAACTATCACTAGCGTCATTTATAATGGGTGCGTGGGTGCGTGGCACCCATGGGCCCCATCGCCACTCTAGGGGGGCCCCGAGGCCCAAACAGACTTTTTTCCTTCTCCTTTTATTAAAATATATCTTGTCGCGTGGGGCCCACGCGAGCAGAATACGGGAGATGAGCTAATGTCACTTTACTTTCATCTAAAAAACAGCAACCTTACAGTCAGACGTACAAAGATGGCTAGTGTCAAAGCTGCGACATTGAGGCGTCAGAAACTAAGCGCTCGAGAGCTGTTTGTGCAGCATGTTGGTCCCTATTTATTGTCCCGATCCTCAACAGAAGTCTATGTAGAATGGCCGCCCTTGGACTGGCCACTTAAAGAGAACGGAGTTGTCGCTGCTGCTCGACTCTGTGCTTACCTTTTGAAAGTCCGCTGAGATTTTTTTGAGATTCCAATCTAAAAACTCTCAGGCCATTCTCACCCAATTTCAATAATTCCAAGTGTGGTCCAAGTATATCCAAGTACATTTTCAGTTGCTATATAGGTCATGCGTTTATAGTATGCATTTATCACACAAAAGGAGAGGGGAGATTTTCGCATTTTCTCCATGCACTGTCTCTGTGCCCCGTGCCGTGCATATCGGGGATTCCCCGTTCTTATAATATGGAATACGACACAGCTGTGTATATGGAGCTAATTACATGATCTCAGTCTGTTTGCACAGTATAATCTATTTTACTCTAGGCCTATATATAATCAATTCTATTTATAAAATATAATCTTAATATAATCAAGAGCTATTTATAAGTCCTCAATATAAAATCACAAAGAGCTTAATATGCCTATCTTATGTGTTTATCATATATTTTAATTTAGCTTTAAAACATAGGTGACAGGAACTGTAACCAAATAACAAACTATATTCAAACTATAAACTCAGCACTTAACCCTCCATCTAGTCAACCCCTTGAAGCATCTCCAGAAAGGTGTGAAGAGCTTCTCCTCCATTTTGCGAACAAAATTCTAACAATTAGACAGCAGATTGTCCCTGACTCCAGAGCACTTGGGGAATGCCCCGCCCCTCTCCCTGCCAAGCTTGATCAATTTGCACTGGTCTCTCTGTCAACTCTCGAGGAGACCATTTTGCACATGAAATCCTCCACATGCACTTTAGATACTATCCCAACCAGATTTTTAAAAGAAATTTTACCTGTTCTAGGACCTGACATTTTAGCCATTGTAAATCGTTCTCTGTCCTCTGGCACTTTTCCCTCCAGTTTTAAGTCTGCTATTGTTAAACCCCTCCTGAAAAAGCCAACTCTCGACCCCTCTGTTTTAGACAATTTTAGACCAATTTCTAACCTTTCTTTTTTATCCAAAATTTTAGAAAAAATAGTATCTAATCAACTCATCCTGTTTATGAACTCCAATAATCTTTTTGAGGACTTCCAGTCTGGTTTCCGTGCTGGTCACAGCACAGAAACTACTCTTTTAAAAGTCACAAATGACCTTTTACGTGCTGCGGACTGCGGAAATTGTTCAATTTTAATTCTTTTAGATCTGAGCTCGGCCTTTGATACTGTCCATCATTCTATTTTAATCGATCGCCTGTCTAAATGGGTGGGAATTGGCGACACGGCCCTGGCTTGGTTTAGCTCCTATCTCACTGGTAGGAGCTTTTCTGTGGCGATTGGGGATGCTAAGTCGTCCGAGATCCCCCTCACATCTGGTGTTCCCCAGGGATCCATCCTAGCCCCGTTATTATTTTCCATCTATATGCTACCACTCGGTCACATCATCCGAAAACATCACGTCAACTTCCACTGTTACGCAGACGACTCTCAGCTGTATATCCCCCTCAAACCCGGTAGCAATGATCTTCCTCAAATTCTCTCCTGCCTGTCAGACATCAAGTCCTGGATGTCACAGAATCTTCTATTACTCAACGATTCTAAATCCGAAATCCTCCTCTTTGGCCCCCCAGCTTCCATCCCTACTCTCCAGTCACAGCTCGGCATCTTCACCAATAACGTCAAACCGGTTGCACGAAATTTAGGAGTCTTATTTGACTCTAATTTATCTTTTAACCAGCAGGTGACTAAGGTGGTACAATCATGTTTTTATCAGCTTCGCAATATCTCTAAAATTAAATCATTCATCTCATTCTCCGATCTGCAAAAGGTAATCCATGCTTTCATCACATCACGGCTTGACTATTGTAATTCCATCTACTCTGGGCTCAATAAAAAGACTATTTCCCGCCTTCAAACTGTACAAAACTCCGCCGCCAGACTATTGACCAGCACCAGAAGGCGTGAGCACATCACTCCTGTCCTTGCCTCCCTTCACTGGTTGCCTGTTAAATATCGCATTGATTTTAAAATTTTAATTACCACTTTTAAAGCCCTACATGGCCTGGCCCCCTGTTATATTAGGGACATGCTGGTTCCGCACATACCAACTCGTAGCCTTAGATCGGCTGATAGGGCTCTCCTGGTAGTACCAGCTACCCGCCTAGTCACCATGGGTGACCGGGCTTTCTCGGCCCGGGCTCCTAAGCTCTGGAATGCCCTGCCTGAAGGCCTTCGTCTCATTAATTCACTTTCCACCTTCAAATCCCATCTTAAAACCCACCTGTTCACGTTAGCTTTTAATTGATGCATTACCTGTTTACCAATTTTTCTTGCTTGTACTTCGTTCTTGTTGTTGTTTTTTACTGTTTGTTATTTTTGCATCTTATTTTATTCTGCACTGTAAAGCACTTTGTAACTTTGTTTTAAAAAGTGCTATATAAATAAAGTTTATTATTATTATTATTTATTATAACAATCCTACTGACTCTACTGATTAAAAAACAGCCACTGCAACCATATAATCTATGGTAGGATATGTTAATCACTTATCATGTGTGGCATAGCCCTAAATGTTAATATATTTTAGTTTTTTTCTAGGGTGGGATGTCTGTATTCATCTATCAAAATACATTTATCTAAATAAATCCATTCATCTTCACCTGCTTATCCATAGCATGGTTGGCTGATTGGTAGACTCTTGTTATAATTTTCTGGCTATTAGTATTCAACCTTATAATGTAATGTTGCTTGTTGATTTTTATTAGTCAAGGTGGGATAGGACGAGAATATAGGCCGTAAAAGAGAGCCTTCCCAAACGATCCAAATTATCTGACAAACACCTCTGCACGCGCATGTGTGAGCGCACGCTGAGAGGGCCCTTTTGATATCGGCACCCATGGCTGAACCCTAATGTCGCCACTGCTAACTATGGGCAATCATGCGATTAATCGCGATTAAAATTTTTAATCGGTTGACAGCTCTAATATACATATATATATACATATATATATATATATATATATATATATATATATATATATATATATATATATATATATATATATATATATATATATATATATATATATATATATATATACATATATACATATACATATACATATATATGCACGTGCACGCACCCATGCACCCGCGCACCGAAAAATGTGCGCAGAAAAGTCGATTTTTGGCGGAAAATTGTGTGTGTGCGTGCGTGCGTGCGTGAGAGAGAGAGACGCACTATGGCACAGAGCCGATCCAGAGCCGACAGAGCCGTGCTTCAATATGTTGACAAGTGTCATGGAGATGCTAATTTTCCTTTCCAGTTCGATTTGGCACCTGCTGCCAAAACTACTAGCTGCTGTTCTGACTATGGTATTACTGCACTTACCTGTCCAGCCAACTGTCCTGACTTTAACCCAGCATAGAATCTGGGTTGTATTGTCAAGAGGAAGGTGTGAGACATAAGACTGAAAAATACAAATTAATTTACATGCAGTATTAATTAGCTGTGATTAATTTGAATAATTCTTAATGATTCAACAGAACTAAGAGTCTCCATGTGCATAAGCATGAGGTAACATAGAGCTGAGGGAACATAGAGCTGAGGGAACATAGAGCTGAAGGAACATAGACATGACCCCTGCCCTGTGTATATATATGTATATATATGTATAGTGGTCCCTGGTATGAAAAAGGTTGAACAGCAGTGGTCTCTGCCCATGTTGTGTCCTCAGAGCGTATGTGGAGTTCCACAGGACATCCAAGGGCTCTGGGGTCCTCCCTGAAGTCACCCTGGCTCTGTTCCTGAACCTTCAGAGCCTGCCCCTGGACCTGATGGTGTACCTGAACGATGACGTGGAGGACTACGCCCACAACCAGGGCAAAACCATCGCTCACATGAAGTACTCACGGTACGGAAGGAGGGAATTTTAAATTCTTAAAACTGATCTTAACCCATTGTGTCCTGATCAGATTCTAGTTTCTGATGCTAGATTCTAGTCCCTGACCTAGATTCTAGTTCCTCTCAGTAGACTGTAGTTTCTAAAGTTATATTCCAGTTTCTGACACTAAATTCTAGTCCATGACACTAAATTCTAGTTTGTGACACTAAATTCTAGTCCATGACACTAAATTCTAGTTTGTGACACTAAATTCTAGTCCATGACACTAAATTCTAGTTTGTGACACTAAATTCTAGTCCATGACACTAAATTCTAGTTTGTGACACTAAATTCTAGTCCCTGGCACAAGGTTCTAGTTTTTCTGGAAAAATCTCTTCCTGGGTCAGTGATTCCTAACATATTTCATAGGAAGGACCCCCAGAAATATCTATTATTTGGCTGTGTACCCCCATCTGAAAACATGTTGTTTGTTCTAGGAATCCCCCAGAAGCAAAGGTTTGAGTTAAAAATGTTTGCTTCCGAAATAATGTATTCAAAGATTTGCACCACATTTTAACATTCAAAAATGGCAGAACTACAAGCTCATATATGAGCTTGTAGATCTGCTATTTTTCAACAGATAAAACACCAAAACGCGTTCAGTACACAAAGGGTCAAAGGGGGCACGGTGAAACAGTGGTTAGTGCTGTAGCCTCACAGCTAGAAGGTCCTGGGTTCGATTCCCGCTAGGGGCGCTGCTGTGGGTGCTGGCGGCATCATCAGTGCTTGCATGTTCTCCCCGTGTCCCCTATGGTAGATACCCTCACATGTTCTCCCCGTGTCCCCTATGGTAGATACCCTCACATGTTCTCCCCGTGTCCCCTAGGGTAGATACCCTCACATGTTCTCCCCGAGTCCCCTAGGGTAGATACCCTCACATGTTCTCCCCGTGTCCCCTAGGGTAGATACCCTCACATGTTCTCCCTGTGTCCCCTATGGTAGATACCCTCACATGTTCTCCCCGTGTCCCCTAGGGTAGATACCCTCACATGTTCTCCCCGTGTCCCCTAGGGTAGATACCCTCACATGTTCTCCCCGTGTCCCCTAGGGTAGATACCCTCACATGTTCTCCCTGTGTCCCCTAGGGTAGATACCCTCACATGTTCTCCCCGTGTCCCCTAGGGTAGATACCCTCACATGTTCTCCCTGTGTCCCCTAGGGTAGATACCCTCACATGTTCTCCCCGTGTCCCCTAGGGTAGATACCCTCACATGTTCTCCCCGTGTCTCCTAGGGTAGATACCCTCACATGTTCTCCCTGTGTCCCCTAGGGTAGATACCCTCACATGTTCTCCCTGTGTCCCCTAGGGTAGATACCCTCACATGTTCTCCCTGTGTCCCCTAGGGTAGATACCCTCACATGTTCTCCCCGTGTCCCCTAGGGTAGATACCCTCACATGTTCTCCCCGTGTCCCCTAGGGTAGATACCCTCACATGTTCTCCCCGTGTCCCCTAGGGTAGATACCCTCACATGTTCTCCCCGTGTCTCCTAGGGTAGATACCCTCACATGTTCTCCCTGTGTCCCCTAGGGTAGATACCCTCACATGTTCTCCCTGTGTCCCCTAGGGTAGATACCCTCACAAAAACATGCAGTAATCCTGGTCTCTAGACTGCCTCCCCCTGGCCAGCCGTGGCGCCTGATGGAGGGGACAGGAACTGGTTGGAATAACGTGTTCCTTCCACAACGCTACGTCCAACCAGGGAAACTCCCCCTGTCAGGTGAAAAGAAGGCAGCTTGGACTCCTCATGCATTGAAGGAAGCATGAGGCCAGTCCGTTGCCTCCTCCCCAGGTTGGCGGAGGATGTGTAGAGCCCAGGATCACATTAGGAATCCTCCCCAGGTTGGTGGAGGATGTGTAGAGCCCAGGATCACATTAGGAATTGGCACTGGGTGAAAGAATTATATTAGTGCAGCGGTTAAGCTCATGAAATGGAAGGTATTGTGCATTTTATGACTAAAGCATGAAACTTTCTACAGTGTTTCTATACACCATGAAGTTTCTTTTCAGATGTGGAACCCCGTCTGGGTTGAAGGGGTTCCACCTGTTACAGGCTGTACAAACATGGATATGTCAAAAACAACATATTTTTCAGTTTTTGGCAGGCATAAAGACAGTATATCAACAAGAAGAGTTCAGGAACCCACTAACCATCATCAAATTACTTTAATGGGTTATATCAGCAGCATAGGATATGTAAATAGCATTTCAGGGGGCATTGGGTCACAAAAACACCTCATATAAACACAGACAAAAAAATCGGATTTTCTACAATTTGTGTTAAATTGAATTGAGCTCTCTTCTGGATTGAGACATCTCTTTCTGACATGTCCTAGTTGCAATAGTTTCTCTGAGTTGCAGTAAAGAGTGTTTACCATGCAATGACACTATTTGTGAGGCCTAAAGGCCTATTCATAGTTGATCTTCGGTGATCACCGCAACCACCGTTGCCTACAATATTATGTAATACCACCGCAAACACTGCTCTTTCTAGCCCTCCTCTCTGATTTTACTAACCACCGCAGCAGTGCTCACTGGAAGTGGCCACCTGATAGAGCTAAACCAATTACATTGGCCGGGAGCCGCCAGGCAATGTTGATTGGTCCAGAGGTTTGGAACACCGGCTGCTTCTTTTTGACAGCTCGACACGTAAAAAAGAAAACACCCAAATTACAACACCCCATAGCATGACAGGCTGGAGGAGAACGAAGGAAGGAATTTAATGATAAAGACAATGACATAAATGGAATAGGAAATAAACAGAAAGCAGAAAGGACTATAATTGAGGCAGGTATGAAGTAGAGAGAGAAAACAGAGGGTAAAATATAAACAACAATGGGTCCGAGGAGAATGGGAGAGGGGGGGCGGAGGGGCTGGCAGTGGTTTATACACTATGAATAGCGGTGGCCGCGGTGGTTTGAGCGTTGCTCACGGTGATCACCGAAAATCTAAACTCTGAATGAGCCTTAACAGTCTCCTGAGTAGGGTTGTCACGGTATGAGATTTTACAGTATTACGCTATTGGAAACCTATACCTCGGTATTTCATGGTATTTAAAAAAATTATAGCAGAACTGCACTTTGAACGCTCAGAACTATAGGCTATGCCCGGAAGTGTCACCACTTTCGGACTCACCTTTGGTGACCTTGAGGATTCATTGAGCCCAGAGCTGCTGTTCGCTGCATAGTCTCCATTATAATATTACATTATGTTCATAAAATCATACAAACAGCTCCAAAAGGGACTGTATGAAGAACTGTATGAAGAGTGTAAAAATGAAACCAAGTGGACCCTTGCGGGTCCATTTGGTTTCATTTTTACACTCTCAAGAGTTAAAATATTCATCATCTGAATTAGCCTACACAACTAGAGAATGAAGTATGTTTGACTGTTTTGTATTCCCAAATGGAATTGTGGACAAAAGCAAAAGAAATCTTTAGTTTTGTGGTCTGTGGGGCTAAAATGTCATCAAATGGTAGTCCGTGGCTCAAATGCCGAATAAATAGTGGGCCCTGGAGTCAAAAATGTTGAAAACCACTGCTTCATATGAAAAACTTTGGAGTTGCCCACCCTGCCGTTCTTCCAGCCCACCCTAGTAGGGCTGGCTAAATTCGGCCCTGGAATCTACTAAAGAAAGATGATCCAACACAATGATGGAGAGGACATCCCACACCTCCCTATGTGGACATATTGAAGAAAGATGCTGGTGCAGAGAACACAGAAAGATGCTGGTGCAGAGAACACAGAAAGATGCTGGTGCAGAGAACACAGAAAGATGCTGGTGCAGAGAACACAAATGAGCTGGCCAGATGTATGGAGAACCGAGATGACTGGCGACGCAGTGGAGGGCTGGTCTGACCACGTAGGTGAGAAGAAAGGGTAAAGCAGTGGTGGTCTTTTTTCCATTTCATCTATCTAGATCCCATTCACCCGCCTCCCCATAGAGATTTCCAAATAATATTTATATAAATTATTGTAAGCCGCTATAAGCCATCCAGGATCCTAATAATTCATGGCATAACATGATTTGTTTTACACATAATCTAATATTATACAGTCATGAATTGTCAGGATCCTGGATGAATTAATTCTATAGCGGCTTGAATAATTGATATAAATATTGTTTGGAAATCATGGAGGAAAATATGAATGGGGTCTGGATGGATGAAATACGGTATAAAAAAGACCACCACTTCTATGCTCTTTCTTCTTTCCTACATCTCTAGTTATCTTGCTTCTCTCTCCATACATCTGGCCAGCTCATCTGTGCACTCTGCACCAGCATCTTTCTTTAGTACATCACACACATAGGTAGGTGTGGGACGTCTCCATTGATGTCTGATGTCCATGGGTTTCTATAGGGCTTGTGTTAGGGCTTGTGTGTCCAGCATTCACAGCCATAGAAGAAAATGATCTTGATGTGCCGGGGAGGTTGAGTTCCACACACTGGTCATACCATTAAGGGCTCTTCAGGCACGTGCTTTCCACCTTAGGTCTGTGGAGGCAACCCATGCACCTGGGTGTTTAAGGTCATTGTCCTCATTCAAGACCATATTGCTGATCCGATGTCCTTAGGGGATGTCCACTTTGGTAAGAAAAGACTGTGTTTACATGGTCAGACAGCAAGAATATGACATCAGTGTAGTCCAGGTCTGTGAGGGTTTCAGCAAGGTGTCTCATAGGGCATGATAGTGAAGCCTAGCTTCTTGGCTCTGACCATCTCCACCAATTCCTCTTCATACAGTTACCTTTGGAGCTATATAAAGAGATGCATTAGCACTTACCAATGATTCTTTTTTTATTGCTGCTGCTCACTCCCCTAATTTAGATGTTTTAATGGTGTAATAACAATGACATAACATGTATATCATAAAGTTAATTCATCATTTCCGTAGACTATTGTGGTTACTTTAAGTTATCATTCTTTAGAACAAAACTTCCTTTTAACACAATATATTATTAAAATGGAGTCTGGAACAAAACATGCCAAAATGCAAGTCAATTACTCCTCTATAGTTAGTGCTCGGCACTCGGCTGGAAAGCCTGTTGTCACAGAAACAGCCTAAACAGGTAGCTATGGATGCTCACGCTCTCGCTTTTTCACACACCATTTACTGTACTCCTCTAGCAGTGGAGGGAAAGCAAGTAACTAGCATAGATAATAGAAGTACTTCAAGTACGTGTTTTTGCTGTTTTTTGTGTGTGTGAATTACTCCTCCTCCTGAAAGTAGTGATAGTTCCGGGCAGGCAGTTCTGAGCACGCACAGTGCCGTTTTACTGTAAGTTAGAACAGTATTTTTTTTTTCTTTATATGTATTTTTTAAATACTATGAAATACCGAGGTATAGGTTTCCAATAAAAGCGTAATACTGTAAAATCTCATACCGTAACATCCCTACTTAGGACACTCTTAGGCCTCACGAATAGTGTAATATTGCATGGTAGACACTCTTTGCAACTAGTAGACACTTTACTGCACTAGGAAATGTCAAGAAGAGATATCAAATGCTCAATCCAATTGAACACAAATAGTTGAAAATCCGATTTTTAGTCTGTGTTTATATAAGGTGTTTTTGTGACCCAATGGCCCCTAAAACCCTATTAACATATCCTATGCTGCTGATATAACCCATCAAAGTAATTTGATGATGGTTAGTGCGTTCCTGAACTCTTCTTGTTGATATACTGTCCTTATACCTGCCAAAAACTGAAAAATATGTTGTTTTTGACATATCCATGTTTGTACAGCCAACCCAGACGGGGTTCCACATCTGAAAAGAAACTACATGGTGTATAGAAACACTGTAGAAAGTTTCATGCTTTAGTCATAAAATGCACAATAGTTTTGCTTACCCGCTGTACTATATATATATATATATATATATATATATATATATATATATATATATATATATATATATATAGTATTGAAAATGAGTGGAATTCCCAATTAAGACACGTGCATGCACACTTGCATGTGCATGTGCGTCCACCTGCGCAACACACACAGACACGCTATTAAAGCAAGTATAGCATATTGAGAAAGATTGTTTACAGTACTGAATTGTATCCCTAATAGTAAATGACAAGACAAAAACTCATAGGCATCTAAATAATGTAGATGTGAGAAGTCCCCCCCCCGTGTGTCCCTCCACTACACCACTGGTGATAAGATGACAGACGTGTCTGATGAAAATATTTCATATTTCTGAGGTTTATTGTGAATGATTTCACATATGTCATACCATTGGTTTCTAACTGGGTCGCGCTACCACCTTGTAGATCTGCTATTTTGAGAAACGTGCCACCATGTCCCTGTACAATACAGTACATCTGCTCATCACATAAAGAACATCTTGCCATTATTTGTTTTCAGAACGTTTCTGATTGTAACCTGTTTATCATTACTAATGCAGCAGTTATAGTTTGAGTTTTCTGTCACCAATGTTTATCTGTTCCCAGGAGACTCTTAGCCTAGGTCACGCTGACCTCTGAACCAGTTCCATCTAGTATAATCTTTTATTGTTTTGTTTTACTTATACTTTGTGCTACTTGAGACAATTATTATTGGATTCAGCTCAAGTACGCTTTGTTTCCCGGCTGTCTGATAGTCTGTGGTCCTTCCTTTTGTAAATTTTGCTCAGCTATCAAAGGATTTACAGTCCTCTTTCCTATTGTCACCTATATGAAGATATTTTTCTAAAAGAAGTATCCTCTCTGTGCCTCTCTGAGCAGGTGGTGGAGGTAGGACACTTCTGGGGCTTCGTGGCGGACGAGGTCAGCCTGGAGAAGCAACACCATCTGACCAAGGAGATTAACAGCATGCGTGAGAAGGTTCCGCTCAGCGTCTCCCTCTACCCCAACCTCCTGTGCCTGGCGCCGTACGCAGAGAGCGAGGCCCAGAGCCTGTTCTACCGGGCCAAGATCCTGCACATCCGAGGCAGCCTGGTGGAGGTGAGCAGGATGGCCTGCATGAGGCCAACGCTGTGCTGGACTTCATGCTTCAGGGGTTGACACTAAGGTCTCCGAGAAGTCAGGTTCTACTTGCCCTCAGGTCATGGTCACTTGCCCCCCAAAAATATATTGTAAATTTTGCATTTAAGTTTACTTCCTACTTGGGTGCTTTAAACCAGGGGTTTTCAACAGGTGGTCCCTGAGAGGGTTCCAGGTGGTCCCCAGCTAAGTTGGTTAACCAGATGTAACTCTTGAGAATGTAAAAATGAAACCATTTTGGACCCTTGCGGGTCCATTTGGTTTCATTTTTACACTCTCAAGAGTTAAAATTCCTCATCTTAATTAGCCCATAGTGGTCACAGACCCAGTGGTCCCTGACCCCAGCAAAATGGTAGTTTGGAACCAAATGGACCTGGGAGAGAGATAGGTAGAGATATCTAGAAAGCAGGGAAAGACACAGAGGCAGAGTGCAATGACTGCCTTCAAGACAAATTTATCTTGTGTTGTGTTATAGTGCACTAAGTTGCACACTTGCCCGATCGGGCAACCAGGTAGCAGTCTTCACTATTACTATACACTATTACTTCACTATATTATTTTTACTTGCCCCGGGCAAGTGGGCAAGTGTTAGTGTCAACCCCTGTGCTTTATTCAGTTTATATACCAGGGTTGGGCAATTATTTTTCCCAAGGGGCCAAATGAGATGCATAAAATATTGTGGAGGACCAAGACTAAAAGTGGGCATGTGGTAAATATGTCATTATTAGGCCAATTATACCTGGAAAAAACTTTGTTTTTTTTTGTGCCACTGTGTTAAAGAATAAAATATGAGCTCTGTGGTCAAATAAAGTAATATTTTTTATGCACTACATATCTTCATCATTGTATATATTGAGCTCATTGTAAATATGAGCTCTGTGGTCAAATAAACTAATATTTTTTATGCACTACATATCTTCATCATTGTAAAAGTCTTGTTTTTTCAGGTTTTCTTCGTGGACTTTGGCAACACTGCTACAGTGGCCTGTAGCAGTCTGAGAGAACTTCCTGCAGAACTGATGTCAGTTCCATTTCAGGTCTGTCACCACCAGCTTGACTGAAATAAAAACACTGACCATCAAAGTTAATAGTTATAAATAAAAGTAAGGGTGGGACTTGATTAAAAATGTTGATCTAATTAATTTCAAGCTTTGTAATTAATTAATCTCAATTAATCACTGTTACGGCCCATGATATGTCTAGGGGAAATCCATTGACTAATTTAGGAGAAATAACTGGCAAAATGTTGGTCAAAAATGGAAATTCTTCTATATTTTGAAAATGTGTAGATTATTGGAAATTGGGTAATTCAGATGTTTGAATATAATTTAACATAAAATGAGATCGTAAAATGAAACCAAATGGACCCTTACGGGTCCATTTGGTTTCATTTTACGATCTCAAGAGTTACAGCTCTATGAGGGTCCATTTGGTTACCAATGGTCCTTTCTAGGAAGGAAGGAGGACGAGGGTTTTATCTCTGGCGCCTGTCAACCAATTTCGCCCCAACTCACCAGTAAAAAAAAAAAAAAGCACTAGATTTTCCGCCAGGAGTTTTTCACTAATTTTGGTGCTAGGGGGTAAATATAGCGACAAAGGCACCGCCAAGTTGGCAACACTGATGTGACGATGCTTGACTATAGTCACAGTAGGACATTAACCAACTAGTCGATTGTCAATAAGTAAAACCACTAGTTGACCTCATTGTTACTAGTTGACTAGTCTATAAGAAATTAATAAAAACTGAGGTATTATTATTTTTATTACTAATATTGTTTTAGTCTTACAACATAAATCTTAGCTGGATTATAGTCACTAGTGTAGTTTTACGTTTACAATAACAAACATTATAATAACATGAGCGCGATGCTCGCCTCTGTCCCAGAAAGGTGCTTCGCTTCGAGTAGGGTCTGCCCCTGGCTTAAAACAAGTGCCGGGAGCCCAGGAGGTCAGGGGCAAGGCTTCCCCCTTTCCCGCCCCCACCTTTTTTTCTTTTTTAATATAATCATTTTTAATACCTGGTACATTAACGACTAGTCGACTAGTAAACTAGGCAACTAGTCGACAAGTGAATGCCCTAAGTCACACTTTTCTTTTTCCCTGTGCTGTGTTAGGCCAAGGAGTTCCAGCTGGCCGGCATGCATCCCTCAGCCCAGTCCATGATCCTGGGGGACCACTGGGCCAGCCGTGCCAGGGACCGCTTGGTCACCCTGACTAAAGGTCGCTCCCTCATGGTGCGTCTGTACTCCATCCTGCACGGCGTGGTGCGTGTGGAGCTGCTGTCTGATAACACCAGCGTAGCTGACATCCTGGTGAAGGAAGGACAGGAGAGCTACCACTCTACGTAGCTGACATCCTGGTGAAGGAAGGACAGGAGAGCTACCACTCTACGTAGCTGACATCCTGGTGAAGGAAGGACAGGAGAGCTACCACTCTACGTAGCTGACATCCTGGTGAAGGAAGGACAGGAGAGCTACCACTCTACGCTAAATACCACAAAACATTATGTTACACTTAAAAGTGATGCTTATCAAAAAACTCTAACCCATATTGACCTGACACTATGTATTCTACAAAACATTCGCTCTGAAAGAATGTATAATATTTAAAGATTTGTGCTGCGCTGTCATGAATTACCCCCCCCCAAAATAGCAGGTGTTCATGGCTATTTTTCAATAAAATGTAAAACACCCGTAGAGAATGGATTAAAGAAGAGTAATTAATCGCATTCTTTAATCCATCTTTTGTTCAGAATGTATCATTCGCCGATTCGTCTGGCATTATCACCGATTCTACCCCTCAATGTCAGTTTTTTTGTTTGGTTGTTGGTCATACCAGCCATTTCCAATGAAGGCAGAATTGTCAAGACACCAGAAACACGATTACGTCATCATACATCCGCTTTCAGAGATCTGGCCAACTAAGGGTTTCAAACGTTGGCATACAACAGGGCTGCCCAAAAGGTAGATGGTGATCTACCAGTAGATCACACAGACCATGCAGGTAGATCACATGACAGTCCCCTACAATGAATAGATCTGTAACTCTTGAGAGCGTTAAAATGAAACCAAATGGACCCGTAAGGGTCCATTTGGTTTCAATTATATTTAACATCTAAATCATGTAATTTCAAGAGTCCACACAATTAGAAAATGGAGAATAATTGTTCTCTTTCCCAATTGTGGACAAAATGCATTAGGTGCAAGAGACTAAATTCAACATCACGGAACTCAAACTCCAAATACTGTTTTCAAACGTCAATAGTAGCATATACAGGTCCTTCTCAAAAAATTAGCATATTGTGAAAAAGTTCATTTTCTTCTATAATATAATACAAAAAGTGAAGATTTCATATATTCTCAATCAATTGTGCATTAACTGAACTATTTAAAAACTTTTTTTGATTTAATTCTGATGATTATGGTGTACAGCCCAGGAAAACCCCAAAATGCCGTCTCAATGAATTAGCATATTTTTACAAAACCACAAAAATATATGTTTTAAACAAGAAATGTTTGACTATCTGAAAAGTATGTTAATGTATGCAGTTAATACTTCGTCTGGACTACTTTTGAACACATTATTTCATCAATGGGGCGTGGCATATAGGTGATCAACCTGTGCCACTGTTGAGGAGTTATGGAAGACCAGTTTTGCTTTGATAACGGCCATAAATGAATTTGTATTGTTCAGCCTTGTGTCTCACACCTTCCTCTTGACAATACAACCCAGATTCTCTGTTGGGTTAAAATCAGGACAGTTGGCTGGTCAGTTAAGTGCAGTAATACCATGGTCAATACAGCAGTTACTAGTAATTTTGGCTCTGTGGGCAGGTGCCAAATCGAGCTGGAAGGGGAAACAAGCTTCTCCATGAAGGTTATCAACATACTAAAGCACAAGGTACTCTAAACGGATGGCTGTGTTGAAACCACTGACTGTTTTCACTGTTAGTGGATCAACACCAGCCGATAACATGGCTTGGAGTCTGGACATGGCATAACACATGGTTTAGGCCATGTTATTGGCTGAAAACTGAAAACACAACCATCCTTCTAGAGTACATTGTGCTTTGGTATGTTGATAAGCTTCATAGAGATGCACATTTTCCTTTCCAGCTGGATTTGGTACCTGCCCACAGAGCTAAAACTAACAGTAGCTGCTGTCCTGACCATGGTATTACTGCGCTTAACTGACCTGCCAACTGCCCTGACTTTAACCCCACAGAGAATCAGGATTGTATTGTCAAGAGGAAGGTGTGAGATATAAGATTGAACAATACAAATGAATTTACGACCGTTTTCAAAGCAAAACTGGTCTTCCATAACTCCTCAACAGTGCCACAGGTTGATCACCTCTATGCCACGCCCCATTGATGAAATAATTTGTTCAAACGTAGTCCAGACCAAGTATTAACTGCATACATTAACATACTTTTCAGAAGGTCAACATTTCTTGTTTAAAACATATTTTTTTAGTGTTCTCGCCAAAATATGCTAATTCATTGAGATAGGATTTTGGGGTTTTCATGAGCTGTACACCATAATCATCAGGTTCAAAACAAAACAAGTTTTTAAATACTTCACTTAATGCACAATTGATTGAGAAATATATGAAAGTTTCACTTTTTGTATTATATTGTGGAAGAAAATGAACTTTTACACAATATGCTAATTTTTTGAGAAGGACCTGTATAAGAAAACCTTCCAATTCTCTGCCTCCATTTTTCATTATAAGTGCATTATTCTTAAACACCACAACAGTAAGTAACACCATCACCACTTTTTAATGTGTAGATCTTGTTGAGCCGCTCATTTTGAAAGTAGTTCTCAAGTTAAGTCAAAAAAGGTTGGGCACCGCTGGCATAGACAGTTCTATCTAACCAGAGATCCAAACTGATTTGTTGTGTTTTGTCTTGTTAGCAAAACCACGAGGTTCTGCTGTCCATGTACAAGGACATGAAGGAAGGGACCTACACCCCTAACTCTGCTAGCAGCTCCTGGACCGACCGCAACAAGGAGGAGACTGAGCTGATCGACAACCTGCTGTCACGCTTCTCCAGGAACAACCAGTGCCAAGCCAAGGTAACACACAGTGGTTGATGACATTTAGAAGATTTATGGATACAATTAGGCATTGTAAACAATCTTTCTCAATATGCTATACTTGTTTTAATAGCGTCTGTGTGTGTTGCGCAGGTGAACGCAAATGCAAGGGTGCATGCACATGTCTTAACCCATAGTAGACGGGAACCCCTAGTGGTAGTTTTACCCTAGTTGACGGGAACCCCTATAGGGGTTCTGTACAGTATGTACAGTATCAAAAAATGTCAAAAATTTGATGGTGTTACACCATACCTGGGCATTATGTGGCCCGGGGGCCAAATGCGGCCCTTTGGCTGACTCTGACCGGCCCGGGGACCACCAGTGGTCCTCGAGAGAGTTCCAGTTAAATATGGAGAGTTGGTTAACCAGATGTAACTCTTTGAGAATGTAAACATGAAACCAAATGGACCCTTGCGGGTCCATTTGGTTTCATGTTTACACTCTCAAGAGTTAAAATATTCATCACCTGAATCATCCTAAAATCTACACAATCAGATAATGTAAAAGAATGGTCATTTTTTGATCTATGTTTGCCTGTTTGGTTTCCCCAATCCAGCCTGGTATTCTGGACAAAAACAAAAGAAATCTGTGGGTTTATTTTATCAAATACTTAATAAATATTTTATCAAAATACTTAATAAATAGAGGGCCCCGGTATCAAAAAGTCTGGTCTTACTCTTACTTTCGTCTTGAAACAAATTAATACTTGGCAGACTTTAGTTCAGCCTTTAGTCTTGGCCCTCCACAATATTTTATGTCTCTCATGTGGCCCCTTGGGAAAAATAGTTGCCCAGCCCTGTGTTACACAATAATTTGAAGTTTTTCAATACACTTAGGTTAGTATTTCAAAGACATTTTTAGAATTGGGATAGTCTACAATGGGTTAAAGGGGAATTCCACTCATTGTCAATATTTTACTATGTCATTAATATACTTAGAGATGTTGTTGATGACATTTAGAAGATTTACTGTCTTTCTGGACTGAATATAAGCCTCACCAGCTACTATTGGGGCAAAATACTGATTTTTTTGTATTGTATAAGCCACACCTGACTATAAGCCGCACCAGACAATAAGCTTCATGTTAGAGCAGTGGTTTTCAACCTTTTTCATCCCAGGGCCCACTATTTATTCAGCATTTGACAACATTTTCACCCCACAGAAGCCAAAACTAAAGCTTTCTTTTCGTTTTGTCCACAATTCCAGGATGGATTTTTGCAAACACAACCGGCAAAAAACATGGATATCAAAATGACCATGACCTATGACTTCTTAATTAAGTGGTGCTAATTTAGATGGTGAATATCATAACTCTTGAGAGCGTAAAGATGAAACCATTTTTACGCTCTCAAAGAGTTACATCTGAGAGCCTCACCTGGAACCCTCTCAGGGACCACCTGTGTTAAAAACCCCTGTGTTAGCGCACCGTTGGTGGCCATTGCCTGTAAAAATCCATAGATTGGCTGCAGTGTTGTATAAGCCGCAGGGTCAAAAGCATGTAAAAAAGAAAAAAAGTAGCGGCTTATAGTCCGGAAATTACGGTACAACATTTTCCTGGAGGTCTTTGTGTGTAACATACTGTAGATATTTTATATTTTAGTAGTGAGGCCAGTGTCTCTGTCATGTCACCAAAACAACCTTCCTGGACGATGGGTTAGATCCGGGGTGCCCACACTTTTTTGACTTGAGAGCTACTTTCAAAATGACCGCCTCAACAAGATCTACACATTTAAAAAAAATATGATTATTCCATTACCCAAAACTAAAACTAAGAACTTTCATGCCTTTGTCCACAATTGAGAAAGAGAACTGGCAAAACATTGGTCAAAATAACAATTCTCCATTTTCTAATTGTGTGGACTCTTGAGAGCGTTAAAACGAAACCAAATGGACCCGTAATGGTCCATTTGGTTTTGTTTTAACGCTCTCAAGAGTTACAGATCTATGGGGACTGTCATGTGATCTACCTGCATGGTCTGTGTGATCTACTGGTAGATCACCATCAGAGTTGGGGGTAACGAGTAACGAGTAACGAGTAACGAGTAATATTACTACTTTTTCAGGTAACGAGTAGTGTAACGAAGTTACCTCCTAGAAAATAGTAATAATATTACAGTTACTTCTACTAATATTACTTCGTTACTTTTGTCATGCTGCTGCGTTCAACAGTATTGCGTTGGTGAAGGGAGATGAGCTAATGTCAGTTTAGCTTGATCGGAAAAAAGATGAGCAGCGGACTTTTATTAGGCAGACGTACAAAGACATCTGGTGTCAAAGCTGCGGCATTGAGGCGTCAGAAACGTAGCGCTCGAAAGCTGTTTGTGCAGCTTGTTGTCCCTCCCGATCCTCAATAGAAGTCTATGTAGAAGAGCCGCGCTTGGACTGGCCACTTAAAGAGAACGGAGTTGGCGCTAATGCTCTGCGCTCTTACCTCTCCGGTGAAACTCCGTTGATTCTTTGTTGAGATTTGAATCGAAAAAATCTCAGTCCATTCTCACCCGATTGCAATAATTCCAACTGTGGTCCAAGTATATCCAAGGATATTTTCATTTGCCATATAGGTCATGCGTTTATAATATGAGTTTATCACACAAAGGCTGGGGGAAATGTCCACACTTGAAGCCTGTATGTATGCGCTGTCTGTTAGGGGATTTCCCATAGGCTACACAGCTGTTCTGATTACGCGATGCCAGTGGCTTAATCATCAATTAAGACACTGGAGCTATAAGCCCTCATATACTCAATATTAAATCAAAAAGATCTTATGCTTATGTATGTTTATCATACATTTTAATTTTGCATTAAAACATATTTGACAGGCAGAACTGTAACTAAATAACAATCCACTGACTGAAATAACAGCCTACTGCAACTATGTAATCTATGGTAGGCTATATGTTAATCATGTGCGGCATATAAATATTAAGATATTTTAGTATTTTTTTCCAGGGTGGGATGTCTGTATTCATTCATCTATTTATCTAAATACATCCATCCATCTTCACCTGCTTATCGGTAGTCGGTCGTGGGGGCAACAGTCACCCAATTGATGTTTGGCTGATTTGTGACTCTTGTTATTCTTCTTCATTAGATTCAGCTCTAAAAGAAGCTGACAGATTGTGTAGTTGTAGCTAATTTCCTTTTTTCAGGGATCTGGGTGCAAAAGTAATATAAAAAAGTAATATGTAATATACTACATATTACTTTTGCATCCAAGTAATAAGTAGTGTAATATTATTACTTTTCTGAGGGGGTAATAAGTAATAAGTAATATATTACTTTCCTAAGTAATATTCCCCAACACTGTGTGATCTACTGGTAGATCACCATCTACCTTTTGGGCAGCCCTGGGTTAGATTTCCATGACATGTGCTGTCCATGCCCCGGCCCACAGCCAATTCCCTTATTGCCATTTCAGTCACCTTTCCTCTTCCCTTAGCCGCTATTCCTTATGCTGACACCTTTATTTGCGACTGGAGGTGTGGTCACAGGCGCGTTTGTCTGCGTGACAAACGCGCCTGTTGTTGTTAATTTTGTCAAATGAATACAGGAAATGGATAACGGCAGCCGATACCAGCTGGGTGATGGGACGGAAATGGAGCCCTATATGTTGACTCAGTAGACTGAGACCCAACATTTTAGGGCCAGGACGGGCCTAAAAAAATCTATGCTAATTAATCAGGCCATGCTGGGCCTTGGTCTGACCACTTAGGACCCGTTTAGACCTTGGTCTGCTCAGTTAGGACCCATTTAGGCCTTGGTCTGCTCACTTAGGACCCATTTAGGCCTTGGTCTGCTCAGTTAGGACCCATTTAGGCCTTGGTCTGACCACTTAGGACCCATTTAGGCCTTGGTCTGACCACTTAGGACCCATTTAGGCCTTGGTCTGACCACTTAGGACCCATTTAGGCCTTGGTCTGACCACTTAGGACCCATTTAGGCCTTGGTCTGCTCACTTAGGACCCATTTAGGCCTTGGTCTGACCACTTAGGACCCATTTAGGTCTGGGCCTTAATGTTCAGGCCCTTTGAGAAGTCATGGTGTCATGGTCTATCTGTCCAGCAGGGGGCGCCAGTGTGCTGAGCTCAACCCTTGTACTGTAGGTGTAGAGCAGTGGGTTTGGGTTTTCAACCTTTTTGACATCAGGGACCACCATTTATTCAGCATTTGAACCACGGACCACCATTTGAGGACATTTTAGCCCCACAGACCCCAAAACTAAAGATTTATTTTGCTTTTGTCCACAATTCCAGGCTGGAGTTCACAAACAAAACAGGCAAACATTGATCAAAAATTACCATTTTTTTTTACATTCTCTGGCTAATTCAGAGGATGAATATTATTACTCTTGAGAGTATAAACATGAAACCAAATGGACCCGCAAGGGTCCATTTGGTTACATCTGGTTAACCAACATTCCATATTTAACTGGACCTCTCTCAAGAACCACTGGTGGTCCCCAGACCGATTGCGCCGCGGACAAAACCAACTCGGGTTGTGAGTGACAAATCATGACACCAAACGCAAGATTATCATATAATATCTAATTAGCAAGAAGTAGAAAACGACAGGATACGGTACAACACTTTTTGGTTCGTTTTTCATCTTGAAATGAAAAAAAAAAAAAAAAAGAATAGCGAATCGGTTTCTGGAACAGGGGCGGTGACGTCACTGCGCAGCTCGGGTTGATTTTCAGATGTAAGGGTACTGTGAGTTCCATTTCCAACGGTGTCTCTCTCTCTCTCTCCCAATGCCTCAGGTGCGTGTGAACGGTCCGTCCAGTCCATACGTGTCAACGTTCCACAGCATGAGCCAGGCCACGCACTACCTGTGAGTAACAATGTCCTGTTATCCACCATTTGGGGACATTTTAGACCCACAGACCCCAAAACTAAAGATTTCCTTTGCTTCTGTCCATGACCATTAATCTTCTAGTTGTGTAGAGTTAGGACTAATTCACATGATGAATATTTTACGATTTTTACGTTCTCAAGAGTTACATCTGGTTAAACAACTTAGCTGGGGACCACCTGGAACCCTCTCAAGGACCACTGGTGGTCCCCGGACCACCTGTTGGAAACCTCTTGCGTACTGTATGTGTCTCCACCTCCCAGGTCAGCCTCCATCACCAAGAACAGCATCAACTCTGCAGCTCTGAACCCAAACCCTCAGAACAAACACCTGAGGATGCTGGTGGCAGGCAGGGTGGAGGTCAGCCCCTCAGGTACCACAAAACACAGCTCACATAGCACACAGAACCTCACAGAACCTCACAGAACCACACTGAACCACACAGAACCACACAGAACCTCACTGAACCACACAGAACCACACAGAACCTCACAGAACCACACAGAACCACACTGAACCACACAGAACCTCACAGAACCTCACAGAACCACACAGAACCACACAGAACCACACAGAACCACACAGAACCTCACAGAACCTCACTGAAACACACAGAACCTCACTGAACCACACTGAACCTCACAGAACCTCACTGAACCTCACAGAACCACACAGAACCACACTGAACCACACTGAACCTCACAGAACCACACAGAACCTCACAGAACCACACTGAACCACACTGAACCACACTGAACCACACTGAACCTCACAGAACCTCACTGAACCTCACTGAACCTCACAGAACCACACAGAACCACACTGAACCTCACAGAACCACACAGAACCTCACAGAACCTCACTGAACCACACAGAACCTCACCGAACCACACAGAACCTCACTGAACCACACAGAACCTCACAGAACCTCACTGAACCTCACAGAACCTCACAGAACCTCACAGAACCTCACTGAACCACACAGAGCCTCACAGAACCTCACTGAACCACACAGAACCTCACAGAACCACACTGAACCACACTGGTGGCAGGCCGGGTGGAGGTCAGCCCTTCAGGTACCATGAATGTAGTGTCAGAAACTAGAATGTAGTGTCAGAAACTAGAATGTAGTGTCAGAAACTAGAATCTAGTGTCAGAAACTAGAATGTAGTGTCAGAAACTAGAATCTAGTGTCAGAAACTAGAATGTAGTGTCAGAAACTAGAATGTAGAGTCAGAAACTAGAATGTAGCGTCAGAAACTAGAATGTAGTGTCAGAAACTAGAATGTAGTGTCAGAAACTAGAATGTAGTGTCAGAAACTAGAATGTAGCGCCGGGAACTAGAATCTAGTGTCAGAAACTAGAATGTAGAGTCAGAAACTAGAATGTAGAGTCAGAAACTAGAATCTAGTGTCAGAAACTAGAATGTAGAGTCAGAAACTAGAATGTAGAGTCAGAAACTAGAATCTAGTGTCAGAAACTAGAATGTAGAGTCAGAAACTAGAATGTACTACATTCTAGTTTCTGACACTACATTATGTAGTGTCAGAAACTAGAATGTAGAGTCAGAAACTAGAATGTAGTGTCAGAAACTAGAATGTAGAGTCAGAAACTAGAATGTAGAGTCAGAAACTAGAATGTAGTGTCAGAAACTAGAATGTAGTGTCAGAAACTAGAATGTAGTGTCAGAAACTAGAATCTAGTGTCAGAAACTAGAATGTAGCGTCAGAAACTAGAATGTAGTGTCAGAAACTAGAATGTAGCGTCAGAAACTAGAATCTAGTGTCAGAAACTAGAATGTAGTGTCAGAAACTAGAATGTAGTGTCAGAAACTAGAATGTAGTGTCAGAAACTAGAATGTAGCGTCAGAAACTAGAATCTAGTGTCAGAAACTAGAATGTAGCGTCAGAAACTAGAATCTAGTGTCAGAAACTAGAATGTAGTGTCAGAAACTAGAATGTAGTGTCAGAAACTAGAATCTAGTGTCAGAAACTAGAATGTAGTGTCAGAAACTAGAATGTAGTGTCAGAAACCAGAATGTAGTGCCGGGAACTAGGATGGAGTGTCATAAACTTGAATCTATCGTCAACATGAGAATCTAGTTTCAGAAATGAGAATCTACAGTAGTCTCTGTCTCTGTCTCTCCCCAGGTTACCGTATCCTCCTCAGTGACACCACCCTCATGTCTCTCTGTCTCTCCCCAGGTTACCGTATCCTCCTCAGTGACACCACCCTGATGCCAGACATCCCCGGTCTCCCAGCTCTGATCACCATGCTGTTCACTCCCGTCATGGAGCTACGGTCAGTCAGTCAACACACACATTTATACGTTATTTGCCGTTTTTTGGAATTCGACTTTCCAGCGCTTGGTCATGTGTATCCGACGTATGATTCGTGCCATGCGAAAATATATGTGAATATATTCTGTGATTTTTGTTTCTCCCCCCCCCCCCCCCCCCCCCCCATGGCGTTTGGCGATGGAAAAAAATGCTTTATTGCCCAACCCTAGCCAATCACAGCTGCCGTTTTCACGCTGTCGTCGTTGTCGCCAGTTTGAGAAATAATAGGGAGTATCAGGGAGTCTCAGCACACTCTATAGTAGAGAGAATTATCACAGCAAAATGTTTGAATCAAGAGAAATCACTTACTATACAGGGGTTGACACTAAGGTCTCTGAGGCACTTGCCCATCGGGCATGTCCAAGTCAGGTTCTACTTGCCCTCAGGTCATGGTCACTTGCCCCCCAGGTTCCAAGTGGTCCCCAGTTAAGTTGGTTAACCAGATGTAACTCTTGAGAACGTAAAAATGAAACCAAATGGACCCCTTACGGGTCCATTTGGTTTCATTTTTACACTCTCAAGAGTTAAAATTCATCATCTTAATTAGCCCAGGTCTACACAACTAGAGAATGTAGAAGATTAATGGTCATTTTGATGTGTATGTTAATTTGCCTGTTTTGTTTCCCAAATCCAGCCTGGAATTGTGGATATCTAGAAAGCAGAGAAAGACACAGAGGCAGAGTGCAATGACTGCCTTCAAGACACATTTATCTTGTGTTGTGTTATAGTGCACTAAGTTGCACACTTGCCTGATCGGGCAACCAGTAGCAGTCTTCACTTGCCCCACCATTTTTTTTACTTGCCCCGCAAGTGGGCAAGTGTTAGTGTCAAGCCCTGCTATACCTTCCACACATTCTCCTCGTACTGTAGCACCAACCCTGAGAGGACCTGCTACACCGGCGCCGTCTGTGGTCTGTGCTGGAACGCTCAGACAGGAGAGTCTGTGATCCCCGACCACGATATGGAGCTGGCCTTCGATGTGCGCTTCGATGTGGAGGACATCACTGAGGTTATATTTCCTTTTAGTTCAATTCACTTTAGTTTGTTAGTTTTTAGAGTGGCATTGCTTATTTTTATTTAGGTTTTATTTTGGTAAATGCTTAGTTTTAGTTTTTTTTTATTATTATTACTTTGAGTTTTTCTAAAATGATCCCCGTCTAATAATTAATAATAATAATAAGGGTAATAATAAAATAAATAATAATAATAATAATAATAATGGATTGCATTTTTATAGCGCTTTTCTATGCACAGCGTGTATACTCAAAGCGCTTACAATGGTCCATTCATTCATACATAAGATAAACATCGCTTAAAACATTTTACTTTCCCTATATAACTAAAATAAACAAATAAAAACACCAATGGCATCTTATTTCTTTCATGAATAGCGAATATTTTCACTAACAGGAACTAAGTTTGGCACAGGATGATGATGTCACGTGTGATCTAGCTCTATGGAATATATGGATGAACATGCTCATGACATCATCATCCTGCGACCCGAGCACCTCCTATCAGTGTTTGGCAGTAACTAATTTTAGATTACAATTATAACTGTAATATTATTAATTTTGCGCTCCAAAAAGTAAAGTAACGAGATTTCTCTGCAAAAAGGGTAATAAGTAACGCATTACTTTGCAAGTAACCCCAGTTACTTTTTTAAAATGAGCTTGTTGTTGCATCCAAAAATAGAACAGATTACAAGCTATCGACAGGTACTGAACTAACAACAGAGATGTGCTGTAGATGTGTAGATCCAGTTCACACATGCTGCATCCTGCGCACAGTTATGTAACATCTACAAATCGCTGAAGCTGCTTTTATTTTTATTTTATTTTTAAATACCAAGACCTCAACAGACTTTGTTTTTCAGGTGCAGTTTTTGTGGATCGAGACTATTATTATGTCCAATAAATTGATTCAGTTTCTAAAAAGAGCTCGCTAAACAGATTATGTTGTACATCTCTAATTTTTTCAAAGGCGGTGTTGAGAATTTGGGAAAGTAATCAACGTAATATGTAATATATTACTCTTCAATTCCAGTAATAAGTAAAGAATGATATTACTTGTGTCAAGCGGCAAAGAGTAAAGTAAAGAAGTTACTTTCCTAAGTAATATTGACCAACACTGCCCTCCTATTGAGTGAAAGATTCTCTATTTATGAATGAAATACAGTTGTGGGAGGTGTTTTTTATCTGCATAGTTTTTAGTTATATGAAGGCAAGTATAGTGTTGTACAGGCATATTTCTCTTATTAGCCAGGGATCCTTTTAAATGTTTTTTATTCTATTTTTTTTGTTAACTATATAAACCCTGATCGTGGTGTGTGTTGTGTTGTGTTGTGCTCAGATCAACTCCCTGCACATCGGTGTGTGCTGTGTTCTGCTGTGTTCACTATCAACTCCCTGATCGGGTGTTTGTTGGCTGTGTTCAGAGACAACTCCCTGATGGGGTGTGTGTTCTGCTGTGTTCAGATCAACTCCCCTGATGGGTGTGTGTTGTGTTGTGCTGTGTTCAGATCAACTCCTGATCGGTGTGTGTTGTGTTGTGCTGTGTTCAGATCAACTCCCTGATGGGTGTGTGTAGTTGTGTTCAGATCAACTCCCTGATTGGTGTGTGCTGTTTTCTGCTTGGTTCAGATCAACTCCCTGATGGGTGTGTGTTGCTGCTGGTTCAGATCAACTCCCTGATGGTGGTGTAGTTCTGCTGTGTTCAGATCAACTCCCTGATGGGTGTGTTTGTGCTGTGTTCAGATCAACTCCCTGATGGGTGTGTGTTGTGTTGTGTGTCAGATCAACTCCCTGATGGGTGTGTGTTTTGTGCTGTGTTCAGATCAACTCCCTGATGGGTGTGTGTTCTGCTGCTGTGTTCAGATCAACTCCCTGATGGTGTTGCTGTGTTCTGCTGTGTTCAGATCAAACTCCCTGAATGGTTGTGTTCTTCTGTGTGTTCAGATCAACTCCCTGATCGGAGTGTGTTGTTGTTGTTCTGTGTTCAGATCAACTCCCTGATCGGTGTGTGTTGTGTTCTGCTGTGGTTCAGGAGGTCAAAACTCCCTGCGCGCGTCCATCAACAGCTTGGCGTGTGACGGGCCTAACGGTCCTCGTCCACTCGGACCGGACCGGATCAGTCGACTGCAGGACGACTGTCGGGACCGCCTCATCAGGTAGAACCACCAGCAGGGGCCGATCTAGGATGGGCATTAAGGGGGGGCAAGCCCCCCTTAATGCCCAGTCTGCCCACCAAACATGATGGCATGCAAAACAACCCAAATATATCAAATACATTTCAAATTAAAGTGCTTCTATTTAAACTGATGTGAACACTACTACTGCTACTAACTAACTACACGCTGTGTCCACCACTAAACCAACAGCATTTCATCATTGAAAACAGAAAACTCTCTGAGTCAGACCTTTAGCTTTAATATGCATGCTGCGTGTCTGTTGCAACTTCAACAACAACTCATGTTATTATTGATGCTTTGCTTGACTAATAAAAGTCCTGGAACTGAAAATGTTTTTTTCAGCACTTGGTAATGTGTATCCGATGTATGATTTGTGCGATGCAAAAAAGTTAGATTGACTATTTGACAACCAAACGCTTCATCGTCAGCGCCATTTTCACCTAATATAACCTAATAACATGATATAATATAGTATAACAGCTGATATATTTATATCAGATATATATAATGAACGTTAGTGCTGTAATGTAGTTATCCCAGGGCTTGACTCTAACACTTGCCCACTTGCCCACTTGCCCGGGGCATGTAAAAAAAAAATGGTGGGGCAAGTGAAGACTGCTACCTGGTTGCCTGATCGGGCAAGTGTGCAACACAGTGCACTATAACACAACACAAGATAAATGTGTCTTGAAGGCAGTCATTGCACTCTGCCTCTGTGTCTTTCCCTGCTTTCTAGATATCCACAATTCCAGGCTGGATTTGGGAAACAAAACAGGCAGATTAACATACAGATCAAAATGACCTAATCTTCTACATTCTCTAGTTGTGTAGACCTGGGCTAATTAAGATGATGAATTTTAACTCCTGAGAGTGTAAAAATGAAACCGAATGGACCCGCAAGGGTCCATTTGGTTAATTTTTACACTCTCAAGAGTTACATCTGCAAAATTTACAATATATTTTTGGGGGGCAAGTGACCATGAGCTGAGGGCAAGTAGAACCTGACTTGCACTTGCTCGATGGGCAAGTGCCTCTGAAACCTTAGTGTCAACCCCTGGATAATTATTGTTGTGGTTATTGTTGCTGAATACTTTTTGTTATTATTTTTATGGACTTATACAAAGGTGTAGTAAACTTCTTCCTACTCCTTTTTCGAACAAATATAAGTTAGGAATCATGAGAACCCAATTATTCATTAATTATTATCTTTTTCAGAATGATTCGTTCATCTTTAATTGTAATTTTCCTTTAAATCTAATTTTCCTTTATTTCCTCCTTTGTCCCTCATTTTTAACCTGTTCGAAATAAATAAAAATATGAAATTTTACAGCCCATTTACTGTCTTGATACAGACTGTTTGCCAAGACTCCCAGCAGAGAGCAGATCGTTCCTGTCGTCTATGAGAAGGCCGGACAGTGGAACCAGGTACAGCCTAACACACACACACACCACCCATTTTCAACATTCTTATACAGGGGTTTTCAACCTTTTTGACACCAGGGACCACCATTTATTCAGCATTTGAGCCACGGACCACCATTTGAGGAGACTTTAGCCCCACAGACCCCAAAACTAAAGATTTATTTTGCTTTTGTCCATTTTGTCCATGGATTTGGGAGAAAACCAAACAGTCCAACATACAGATCAAAATGACCATTCATCTTCTACATTCTCTAGACTTGGGATACGGGTCCATTTGGTTTCATTTTTACATTCTCAAGAGTTACATCTTAACCAACTTTCCATCATTTAGCCTGGGGACTACCTGGAACCTTCTCAAGGACCACTGGTGGTCCCTGGACCACCTGTTGAAAACCCCTGCCCTAGAGGTGATGGGTGGACATGATGAAAAAAAAGTTCCCCCATTCCCCGATCCCCCATTTCCTAGAAATGGAGGTCTGAAGAAAACCACTAACATGGTGAAACATCTTGATGACATCATCAAGATGTATTTTCACCATGTTAATGGATTTCTTTAGACGATTGTTTTTTTCTCAGAGCGTACAAATGGAACCAAATGAACCCGTTAGGGTTCATTTGGTTGCATTTGCACGCTCTGAGAAAAAATGTTGAAAATGGGTGGAATTCCTCTTTTAATCTGGTTTCTTATTCCGTTTATTTTCAACATTTTTCATACCAGGGACCACTATTTTTTTTTTTTAGCCACAGACCACCATTTGATGTTGACGTCAGTCTGTCTGACCCAAAACTTAAGGAGTTTCACGTTTTGGTCCACAATTTAGAAGAATAACTGGCAAAATGTTGGTCAAAATAACAATTCTTCTACATTTTCTAAATGTGTACATTCTTGAAAATGTAAGTAGTTCATGTGTTTAAATATAATTCAACTCTTGAGAGTGTGGAAATGTTATCATTGGTATCACCACCTGGAATCCTCTCGGGGACCACTGGTGGTCCCCGGAACCACTGGTTGAAAACCACTGATTTATATTACATCACATACACCACATCTTGTGTCTTATGATGCTGTGTTAACACATTGACCACGATTGCCAGTGGATTCGGTAAAAAAAAAAAAAAAAAAAAAAACTTATTTTGAAGCGCCAGATCTCCTAAACAGGATGTGCGATGACGTCATGCTGTTTCTGGTGTCTTGACTAACCTGTCCTCTGACCATCTGAGCAAAAAGATCCAGGTCAAAAGTCAGGAAGTGACGTCTAGCCCTAGTTGATTTACCGTGCGCTCCACGACATTCAGGGGCAGAATCTCAGGAGAGGCTTCTGAATGCAAATGGGACAAAAAAAAAACAAGTTGTCGCGGCAATTCTGTCCGAAATGGAAGTCAACAACGGGATCATTATCAGATGATGCGCTGGGACTAATAGTTGGATTAAAGAATGAAATCGGCATTTGGACGTTGTGTGTGTGTGTGTGTGTGTGTGTGTGTGTGTGTGTGTGTGTGTGTGTGTGTGTGTGTGTGTGTGTGTGTGTGTGTGTGTGTGTGTGTGTGTGTGTGTGTGTTGTGTGTGTGTGTGTGTGTGTAGGTGGACCCCTCGTTGAAGATGGACGTGGTTCAGGCTGAGAGCGTGAAGCGTAAAGGCGTTCTGTTCCAACTGCATCCGGTCACTCTGCTCAACAACTGACCCAACCAACGCTCACCGTTGGTTTGATACAAAACCAAAGTCAACTCATTTCAAACTCATTTCTGTTCAGCTGAAGTGGACTAGACTAGACTAGACTAGACTAGACTAGACTAGACTAGACTAGACAGTCTCTAGACCTTTCAATGCGACTCCTCTGGAGTTTATTCTTTTAGTTTCTGGTGTCTTTTATGTTTACTAAAAAAAAATCATCATGCTACCGGTTTAGTTTTAGTTTTAGTTTTAGGGTAGATCCAGCTGGTAGAAGTTCCTGTTTATTGAAGTCTGAAAATCCACTTTCTGTTTTGGCTTCCAATAAAAAAATGTTTGAGTGTTTAGTGTAACAGATGAGATTTTAGTTTCTGACACTAGATTTTAGTTTCTGACACTAGATTCCAGTTTCTGACACTAGATTTTAGTTTCTGACACTAGATTCTAGTTTCTGACACTAGATTCTAGTTTCTGACACTAGATTCTAGTTCCTGACGCTAGATTCTAGTTTCCAAAGCTAGATTTAAGTTTTTGGCGGTAGATTGTACTTTCTGTTGCTAGATTCTAGTTCCTGACACTAGATTCTAGTTTTTCCTACCAAAAAAAAAAGTTCTTCTGTTAGTGATGCTCAACACATTTCATTCCAAGGACCACCAGGATCCTCTATATTTGGCTGCGGACCTCCATCTGAAAACATGTTGTTCTAGGGGTCCCCAGAAGCAAAGATTTGGGTTAAAAATGTTTGCTTCTGAAATATATTCAATGGTTTTCGCATTTTTTTTCAGCAGACCTACAAGCTCATAGCGTGCCTCTCGGTGGCGCGCTATGAGCTTGTAGATCTGCTATTTTTCAATAGCTAAAGTATATAGAACACCAAAACCCTTTATGTACTGGGTTAAACTTAGGAACAGTGTCATTGTGTCCTGTGAACTGTAAGGCTAAATTTGTCGCCTCGACCCTCAAAGAGCACAGAAAACAAACGGCGGCTTCAATGCCAGCTGCATTGGTTTGTATTTTTAGTACACTGGAGTTTAAACTCCAGTGTAGTGTGACTGTGAACGGAACAGAATTAGCTCTTGGACTGCATACACTGCAAAAAAAACTCTGAACAAGGCAAGTCTTGTAATCTTAAATCTAGACTTAAAATATGATTGCTCTTGTTTGAGAAGGATATACCGTATTTTCCAGCTACTATAAGACGCACCGGATTATAGCGTTTTCATATTATGAAAACGCTTCTAAAATAGGCCATTCATTAAAGGTGCGCCTTATATATCATATAAGGCGCGCCGGATTCTAAGGCGCACTGTTGTTGTTGTTTTTTTGAGAAAATTAAAGGCTTTTAAGCGCGCCTTATAGTTCGGAAAATATGGTACAAACCAAGAGAAAATTGTATAAGATTATCAACCTTGTTTTTACCAAGTATAATTCACTTACCCCGCGGACAGATTATTTTGCTTATTTCTAGTACTTTTACACTCAAATATATATTTTTTTCTTATATTTAGACTGCATTTTTTGCAGTGTACAAGGACCGACCTTCCCCTAAGTCTAAGTAAACTCAAAGTGAAGCAAACATCTTTCAGTAAGGTGTCGTGAGATGACTTTATACATCAAGGTACATTTATTTTTCTTATTGTAATTAAATACATACTGTAAGTGCAAATAGTTAGAGTCCAGGATCTAAGAACTACATTGAGTATAGTTGAACATAGTACAAAGTCGGACAGTTATTCAAACAAGCTAAATATCACCAGATACCCCTTGTCTTCATAGTAGTCGATCAACACTACCTAAAACATGAGCTTGTGTATACTTCCTTATGGTTATACAAAAGCAAAACAAAAAACCCTACGATTATTACCACACCTAAGACGCTTATTGTCAAATTATTTTGTGCTTGAAAACACCCGAAAGAAAAAACATTTGATTTTTATATATATATGGACATATACTGAGAGAAGCCCCAGCAACTACCCAGACATGAAGCAGAATTTATTTAA